>JAPYYR010000766.1:0-79426 GCA_030523065.1 Aphidius colemani
GATTTTTTATTTATTTAAAAGTTTTAATATGAAAATAATTTAAAAAAAAAAATCTTTTATTTAATATAATTTCCCTGGGAGTTTTAAAATTGAGATAATTTTTTATGATTATCATGATTGTTGTAAAAATAAAAATACTAAGTTTTTATTTAATTATTTTTTTTGTTTTTCAATTCAGCTGGGATTTTATTCCAGTGGAAAATTTAGTCTGGACAGTGACATTCCCGAAAGACAAAATTAAAATACCTCATACATGTCATAGTTATTTATAGGAGTAAAACATTTCAATTTTTTTCGAATATTAGTGATAAAAAAATGTTCATAACTTGAACGATTATTATTGAACACTTTAGTGAGTTTAGCTGTGGACAAAAAGTTACAGGATTATGAAAGTTGTCAGTTTATAGTTAACAAACTTTTATCTCGAGGTATTTATTCTGTGGTTTGCTGGATAAATTTTAAACAATAAAAATATTCTCTATTAGTCAAATATTTTTAGTTAGAAAAGAAAACTCAAGTAGTTTTTAAATAAACTTTTAGATATAAATTTGAAGAAATAAAAAAACCAAACTCGTGTTTTATTATCTGTCAGCTTTTTTTTTTTCGTTATCATTTTAACGCCATCAGGGTTTGATATTGTCACCGCCAGGCATTATCAAACATCTATTGATTTTTTCATTACTCGTATGTATAATATGCATATTTCATTTTCTCAATTTACTTTTTTTCTTTTTTTTTTAAACCCAGAGGCACAAGATTATTCAATCCTAATGATAAGAATAATGTATTCTCTATAATACGATTTTTTTTTTTCATTACAAAAATGATTATTCTATTTGAATTTTCATAATACAATCTTTTTGTTTCATTAAAATTTTAATAATTTATATAAAATAATTAATAATATTAATGATCCAATTATCAAATTTTAAATGATGCGACAAATTTTCACTGCAATCGTAACCACGAACTGTAATTATACATCGTTATTCAGTGCCAACCACCAAGTTCTTATCGTTATCAGTGAAAACCTAAATGTACATTTTATAGTATTAATGCATGAAATAGAGGAAAAACAATGAAATGCAGTTAAAATAAAAATTTCAACTAACTTACTCATTAATTTTGTCAATTCTTTAGCTATTTTTTTTTTCGATTATTATTTTTATTTTAAAATATCATAATTCATGTGAACAGTTGTGCAATAATTGGTTATGCAACAAGTGTGCAATAAAGGTGGTTCCTAGACAAGTGTAACACAAGTCACATGGAGTGCCTAAGGCAACTTTAAGAAAGCCCTGAAAGTTAGATTCTCAATTGAGCAAAAAAAAATATAATATATAATAACATTAGTGATGTTAAAAAAAAAAAAAAAATTCAACTGTCAAAAAAATATCTGCTATTTGAAAGAAAAGATTAACTACTGGAGCAGTGAAGCTGTTCTTTATTTAAGCTGAAAAAAAAATAGTAAAAGTCTTTAAAGAGTATAAAAAAAATATAGAAAAAATTCATAAAAGAAATTAGATTCATTGTTGAAAAAAAGCAGATTAAAATCAAGACATTGTACATTTTCTGGTTTTAAAACAAAGCACTTGTTGTTTTTTTTTTTTTTTTTGTTTCGTTGGAAATAGGCAAACACAATTGGATGCAATTTCTAGTTACTACTTAAGACTTCATGGCACTTCATGGGGGTAGAGTGGAGTAATTACCTTTAGACTTATCACTGTCTTTAATTTTACCCCCATTTTATATATCAGAATAGAAGCAAACCATCTCAGCTGTATGCATTATATAACTATACAAGTTGAGTAAATGGCTCTAGAGGGTGTTTACACTGAATTCATTCTCACCACTATAAATCTCATTTACAAACTCACCCTCAAATATTTCAACTAAAAAGTATAGATTTTTCTGTATTTTTAAACGTATTTATCATCATTTGATACACTATTCATTATTTCAATTTATATTGACAAATTAACACAACAAAAAACATTTATTTAAAACATTTTTTATAAATAATTTCGTTGATTATATAGCTTATGACATTTATATGCAATCACGCGATTTTATAGTTGAGAAAAATTAGTCTTATTCTTGAGTAGATTGTCTACTATCCCCTCGAAATCCAATTAGCCTATTTTCCATTTTACCATATCTAGTTTCCGTTGACAATGCTTAACCAGCTAGGCTAAACTTGAACATAGTTACGCTTTACCAACCAACGAGTTATCTTTTGTGGTTGTGTATGTTGCTAATTACTGTTGAGACTTATCACCTTCCTCAATTACATTTTGGTTTTTATTTTTATTTTAATCTATTGTTTTTATTTTTATTTTTTGACAATGCGTGTTTTGAAATTATTCATTGTTTTGCAGAGTGCATCTTGTTTTGTTGGCTAAATTAAACAGGATTTTTCTCATGTTTAATATAATTTTTTTTTTTGTTTTTTTAATTAGCATATTTAATTGAATTTTTAAAATTGAAAGATAACTCGAGAGTATGTTTTTAATTAAATTAAAATAAAAAAAAACATTGTATGGTATTTTTAATTTAATTTAATTTGTAAGACAATGAACAACTCATATTTTAATATGAATATTTTCATTGACTAAAATTGTGGTTGAAATTAAGTAAATATATTAGACAACGAGAATTGTATATTCCGTATTTGTTTTCGGTGTTTATACATAAACACTGAAATGTATCTTTGTTGAAATTGTTGTCTCTTAATCGGCTTTATCTTAAACCTCAAACGATTTTAAATTTCGACACACACGGTGTCTTGATGACACACAGCATATTAAATTGTTATTACGAAAATCGTATATTGCGTGTGCTGAAGTAATAAGAAGTCTTAATTATTCGACACTGCAATTAATTAATAGATGACATTTTCAACAATTATTAATTATAAAATTAACAAAGTTAAATCAATTTTTGTACAGTAATTTTTCAATCAATTGAAATATTTAATTGTTTAAAATTATTTTAACGATAGAAATTCTTTTTCATTTTTAAAATAATTATTGTTTCTACACCATAGAAGTGAACCAAAAGTAATTCATTTGAAATAATTTTTTTTCTTTTCAACAATTCAACTACACCGTGTTTAATCGATATTTTATTACACTTTTATAAATTTTTTCCGGTATAATTATTTAAATACTCTTTTGAATAGAATTCAATTTCATTTATTGTTCGGAAAAATTATATACAATTCATTGATATATGTTTTTCATGTAAAATAATTTACAAAGCTGAAAATAATTGAAAATTTTAAATTGAAAAATATTTTAGTCAAAAAAAAAAAAAAGTATTATAATAATTTTTATCATAAATATTTTTTTTCAACAACAAATTTAAGACTTATACTTTTTTTTCTTTTATCTTTTTTATAGTTAGTTTTGTTTTAAAGCTTCTCTTTCGTTGGCATTTTTATTTCCTTATTTTTTTAATTTTATTTCTTATATGTTGAATGTCTTATTTCTTATTTTTTTTAAGCTACTTGCGTTCGTGCAACAAAAGTTTTTCTCAGTGTGAACTCTATGAGAAAAGTACTGGTGATATTTATGTCACCACTATCGGAAAATCCTTTCTAAAATCAAAAAAAATTCTCTAAAATTGTGTGCTGGTGTTTCAGTTTATTTGCTGTACATGACAAGAACACTATTATTTTTATTATTATTAAATAAATTTTTTCTCCAACATAAAAAACTCAAATTAACATAAAATAACTTTATCACAAAGTTTTTTTTTCCTGCAATATGAATAAGTAAAAGTAATTTATGTGATATTTTTTTTGTTATATCGTTTATCTGTCTTTTTTTTTTTTTTTTCTATGTAATCAATATTTTATTCATACCCTTTTAACATTATTTTAATTGAGTTGAGTTTGATAAATTTAAATATTTATATAAAAATATTTTATTTATATTATCGTTAAATATTAAATGCTATTCTTCCCAAGAAAAATAATAAACAATGTCCTGATAATAACATAGAAAGAAAAATAAAAAATATATCCCAGTGAGCGATTGTGGTGGAAAGAACGAAAAAAAAAATAAATAAACCAAGAAAAAAGCTCTGTTGGAAAACGTGGTAAAGATAAAAAAAGGTGATTTTGTAGAACAAGCATCTGATAATTTGAAAAGTCCATCTGTTCTTATATAAAGTCTCAAAATTATATTCTCTACTTTACTTCCACAAAAATTTGTCTTACATCACTGACTCAGCAGCTGTTCCTGCTTTTTGTTGAGTCTAATGAATTAATTGAAAATTCATTAAAAAAAACTTGAAACAATCCTTCAATAAATTAAAATTTAATCAATGATATATTCTTTTTTGAAATATTCATCATTTATAAATTTTATTGATAAAGGTATATTATTATCAGCTTATGAAAAGTCAAATAATTATCAGAGTTACACTGTAGTAAGAGTATAATTCAATGCTATTTGAAATTTGATAGTGTAATACTATTATTTCAAACTGATAATTATAAGATAACAAAATGCATTTGCCATTAACTCCAACGGATATAATATTCAAAAAAATATTGATCATAATTAATGTTGATTTTGATAACAGATAGCTTTTTATCACAAATATATTTTCATCCCAAATAATCATTTTATTTTTTAATTGTATTTTTTAAAAACTAAAATTTATTCATAAAAAAAATAGTCGAAAAAACGTATAACTTTTTTATATCAAAAGAAGCACATATGCAGCGTCTTTCAAGTAAAAACGTGACTCTGATTCAAGAATATTTTCTCAGTTGTCTAACTCACCACAGAATTCATGAATTATTCTACAAAGGTAGTCGTTTCATAAAGTGTTGGTATATCCACCAGTAGTTTCCTGACAAAAATAAATGTTTCGCTGATCCAAGCAGTTCATTTTTTTTATTTTTAATTTCATCCCATTTTATTATCTTCTTTAATTGTCCAATTTTTTATAAATTAATAAATGTAACTATGATTTTTTATTAAAAGCTATAATTATCTTTATTTAATAGTGGGAAATTTTTTACAATGAAAATTCTTTTTGGATTGTTATTTTATCCTTTTTTTAACGTATATATTTTTATCATCGATTGAACAAGCCTCAGTACAACTACCCTAGCTCGTACAAAGTTTCAGCCATATATATATAGATCGTTGACGTAACTAACCATGTAAATGTGAGGCTTCCGGCAGACTTCCTCGACATGTTCAACGCATACACTTTTTTTTTTTTTTTTATATTATTTTATTTTATATTCTCTTCTGTTGTCGTCGAGACATTCGATCTGCTTTGGCGCCGATATGACTATTTCAGTAGGTTTTACATATTATCCCTGAGATAAAAAATAAATGAAATAAATATTTTACGTTAAAAAGTTATAATATTTATAAAGTTTTCCATTTGCAACAAAATTATTTTGTTCAAATAATTTTAAATTAAATTTTTCAAATGATAGATAATCAAAAAATTAAGTATTCCAGTATTTTACAAAAATGTGTACACGTAAATCTTGATCTCTTTTTTAGTATTTGAATTATTTTTTTATTTTTTATCTTTATTTAGTATACTGAAAATGATATGTATGTCCACACTGAAAATGTCGGTTAAAGTATATATAAGAATATAAGGGATTGAAGAAACAAGAAAATGTATTTTAAACGTTGAAATATTATGCAACTCACGTATAATAGCTACGACCGAAATGACTGTGACTATATGGCCACAGTCACGTTTTTGTTTTTACAGTTTGTATAAATATACAGATGAAAAAGCTTACTTTTACACACTGAATTTCTCTTACTCCATATACATTTGAATCCACACACAACTGTACAATCATTTAACTGGTCAATGTATTATTTGAAATCTCAGTTAAAGCCATGAACAATGTCAAGTATTATTTTCATAAATTCATTTTCAAGCTGTTATTTAAATATAAAAGCTCAAATTTTCAGTTTTTTATTAACAAATTAAATTAAATAACACAGATTGAAGTTTCAGTTGAATTTATTAGTGTAAAAGTTTATATAAACGATGATTTATTTTTAAGTATTTTATGTATATAAAAAAGAATATTAGTTTTCTGTATTTTCAAAAATGAAAAAAAAAATAGAGTTTTCTTGATCGTGATGCTAAACTTTTCTATAAATACGTGCACGTTTTTTATATCAGTCATGAGTCATGATCCATTTTTTGAATAATGCATAGAGTTTGATCCTTTGCATTGCTTTTTGACTGAAAGATTTTCTCTAGTTTTATCATATAAAATAATGGTTAGATATCTTATCCATAAATATATTTGATAAACTGACTCAACATCATCACTTATTTGAGTCAAAAATTTTTCAACGATAATCTATAGTTCTTTTTATTCAATCACATCCAAAAAGTTCTTATACATACAACTTTGTATCTTTTTCTTTTTTTTATATATATATTTTCTTAGACATCAATCGATCTCAAAAAGTTTGCTGACTAATAGTTTGTTGAGTCTTTTGTTTTGAAATTTTAAAGATCTTCACACTAGCTATATCAAACCCTCTTTTCTTCAAGCCTCTAAAATTTTTATTCTCACAAAAGATAAAAGTTTTTCATTTATATTGATCAGACCAAAGACAAAAAAGTAATTCTCTTTTACAAAGAAATAAAAATATAAAAAAATCCAGTTAAAAGTTACACTGTACTTCAATAAACATTTCAAGTATTTGAACATGTCAATGTGAAGAAATTTTCTAGAAAATTTCCGAGAACCATCATAAAAATAATGATTAAAAATAATAGAATTTTAGAAAAAAGAAAAAAAACTACTTACCAATAAAAATAACCCAATTAAAAACTATATAATATACTTTTCAACTGTCCAACAACAAGTCCTTTTAAATGATATTAATTCAAAATGATTGGCATAATTACAAAGCAGTAATTATATGGTATAAAATCTATTCATACGAGTTGATGGTTGATGTTTATATACTCAGAAGTTATACTTGAGTACTTTATAACTATTAATGACCTGAAATATCGCGATATTTAACAAAAGTTAAATTCACATGGTCAAGCTTGTTCACTCGCAGTATAACGTGTTGAATTATTATTTAATTTTCACTCAAATATTATATTTATATGCACAATAATATAATCAATCGGTGGTGAATTCAAATCATACATATACAGCCACATTGAACTCACTCAAAGATTTGCATATAGCAGCCATGCTTTCAAGCAAGCTGCGCTGCAGTGCCCACTTGTTAATGGAACGTAAGAGCTTTCCTGAAGTAGTCATCTTTCCTATACTTCAACCCTAATGGAAGTGAGTGCCAACTCTACTGAACCATATACCCTCCTGCTTTTTTTGTCTTTTTTTTTTCTTTTTTTTATTATGATATCTTTTTTGGATTCTATATTTTTATTTTCATCTATAGATATTTTTAAGATATTGAGGAAGTGCAATATCCTTTTCCGAGAGGAAAATTTGTTTTTTTATTATTTTTTTCTTTGCAAACATTGTTACTAATAAAATTAAATTACCCCATTTATTTCAATTGCTTATTTATAAAATATCATTTCAATGATTCCATAAATAAATGTTATTAAATTATTAATTTTTTTTTTTGTTTAATAATATATATGAAAGATTTTACTTGAGTTATTGAAAGTTTTAAAATAGTTGAATTGCTCATTTTACTGCATGGGTTGTTTATTTAACAGTTGGTTGACATAAAATCGTTACAATTGTGGTTATTCGTGTACTTGTTACAACCGTAAATGGGTAAATTTATCCACAAGAGTAATAATGGACCAACTACGAGCCACTAAACAACAGGTAAATCTACCACCAATGTTGAAAGAGAAAGAGGAAGTGAAACAAAGACAATTGTATGCTTTTCTCTTACTGTTTTCATGTAACTGAACATACAATTGGTCGCTTCGAGCATCGTTGCAATATATCATTGATCAATACGATCTATTATTCACACGACAGATTTTGTAATATAGTTATTGCTTCGGTTTATTGACATTGATGTATTTCTCATTTACTCGATGTAAATTTTAATATTTTTTTTATTATTCCATATTATATTTCATTTTAATTATAGAATTTATCATCAGTCTTTTTCGGTGACATATATCACAGCTTGATTATATTGCTTGAATTAAAATTTATTAAGTAAGCAAATGGTATTGTGATTATTATATTAAATTTACTCGATTTTAATGAGTTAATGGCCAAAATTTAAATGAAATCTATCATGTTGGTTCTCTAGATGTCAAAGTATTTACAAATAAATTAATTATTGGTTGTGGTTTAAGATAGAATATATTTGAAATTGTATATCATGTCTCGTTGTTAATTCCAAGCTAGTCTGAAGATTTTGAGATTCAAATGTATATATATATATGTTCTGAGGTATCCAGACCCATTGAATATATTGGTTAGGAAAGACAAATTGGTTGGGAAGTGGTCCCTCGTCAAGTGTCTCGTTAACATGCACAATTTAGTAGATAGTACAACTATCTGATCATTTTCATTGTCAAATCACTGATGATGATGATGATGATGATGATGATGCACTTAGAATATACAAATATATATACATGTCGGTGTATATTGTTCAGATATGAATTTACACGGTATATGAAGTCTATTTAATCATTTAATGCCTCATTCGAAAGCAATGTCATACTACGATCAATAATTATATATATATTCCTCATCTGTATATTAACATTCTGACAATTTCATGCAGTAGTGAGCTGTATTCATTTGCATCAAGAAATGATCAAGTTAATAGAAATTTTTATTAAAATATTTATCTCAAAATTCAAATACTATTTACAGTCGAAAAAACACTTAAAGGCTATTATTTTTATCTTAAAAATGATTAGGTTATTATGGTTTCTAATTTAACAGTAGTTTTGTAGTAAAAAATATAATTTTCTATTGATTTTTGTAGACGAGATTTTTTTTTATACAAAATAAGTAGTATAAGTATTCGAATAGTCAGACATATTATTTTCTACCTTGTATTTATGTCACGCATCATTGCAACCATACAATGTCCGGGGTCAATGTTTTCACCCTCAGTATCAGTCTGTATTTTAGGTTTCTTCAGTTAAAATTTTTCGAAAAATATTTAATATTTATTTTATAAAATTATCGGGGTTAAAATTTTTATTTTTAAATATTAAAATAAAAATCTTTATTACTTAATTTTTTATTATTCAATCATTTACATATTTCGTAATAAAATTTTTTAAAACTTCAAGATGTTGAAATTGAATTATAAAAAAGCCAAGTTTTTTATTATTTATAATATCGTATTATAAACAGGTGCATAGCAATTTTTTACAACAAAGAAAAGTATGTGTATGCAAATTTTATTGTACACTGGTAACTTTCAAGTAAAGCTATCAGATTTTTTATACATATTGTTCTTACGACTCTTTGGATTTTCAAGAATAAAACCTCAAAAGTTTAACCGTGCTTAAATCAGATATAACATTATTGAATTTCGTATGAACAAATATAAGAAAATAAATAAACAAAAAATCCAATCTAATATGCAAAGCATTCAAAAGGTTATACTTGAAATAATACAACTCACGTTATTACTTATTAAAATAATCATAATAATATATCGAATATAAAAAAAATTTCAAAATACATAAAAATTGCAATATTCCAAGCTTTTCAATTTAGAATTTTCACCAAATATTCCATATTATTTGTGTATTAAATTTGTCGATTTATTTTTGTTATCATCTTTCATTTTATATGATGCAACTCATTCAACTAAAAAATGAAACAAATTATATATCTCTGCTATATTCGATTGATTGACTTTTATTTTAATAAAACTGTCTAATAATATTTTGTAAAAATAATATTTGTCAACATATTTTTCAGTAGACATGACATTGACATAGACAAATTCAATATAAATTCCTAGCAAAATTGAATTATTTTAAAAATTCAAATTATGTAAATAGATTCAAAGAAAATTGGAAAAAATATTGAATATGACTTTTAAAAAGCTCATTAAATTTTTACTTAATAACTTTTATAATATAAATTAGTTCGACTCAACTGTTTGTCAATGATCAAGTCAAGCATAACACGTACGAAACTGATGTTCATGGACTGTTGAACTAATTACTCGATTGAGTCACATTTGTATATATCTACATGTCGAATGTAACATCTAATTGACCCAGAGGGTTTCAAATTTTGCTTCAGTGTTTTGTCTGTGTCTCCATCTCAAATGTACTAGTTTCATAGTTCGATACGAATGACTAGACATTCTGATAAATTTATCTGTTTGTTGCTGGTAACTTAGTTGAACCACTTGATAATAATTAGTCATTGCTTTCAATAAAATAAATTACATAAATCATCGGGAATTTACAGTATAATTTATTATTAATGACAAATTAAAGTTAGTTTTTTTAAAAAATACATAAATTTATAAATGTATTTGAGTTTTAAAACAAAAAAAATATGTTTTATATTATTTTAAAAATTCCAGAAAGGTTTTTAAAACTTTGAAAAGTCAAAAAATATATTTTATATATATTATAAAAACTTTACAATTGTGTCTAAAAATTCTGAGGGTCGACCACATGAATTGTGCAGATACCTCAAGTTCCGTTTGTCATCCAATCCTGGCGACAGTCCAATGGCCTTTATCCAGCATAGAAAAAAAAAAATCACTTTTTTTTTTTTATTTTTCTTATCATATAAATTTATATACATAGTTTCGTCAAAATGTGTCTTTCTTTCGTTATAATACTTGCCAAAATTCAGCCGAAGAAACTTTTTGAATAATAAAAAAGTAAAATTATAATGAAAAAAAAAAAATTCAATTGAATAAATTAAATATTAATTTGATAGTTAAGTTTTTTTTAAAAAAATTAAACAAATTATATAAATAAATATTTGAAATTTTATGACAGGCATTTGTATACAACAGATAAATTAAAAATCTATGCCAAGATAATTTTCAACGATAAACAGAATTTAATGTTCACAGATAATAATTTGTACTTTCGCTTTGGTTAAATTTTAACTGTCGCAATCCAGACAAAAATATATGGCTCTATTATAATTCCACTGATTTCATGTCGACTGAATATAGAAAAAAATACAGTAAACTCTATTTTTGCAGTTAAAAATATATTAATTTTAGAGAAGTAAAAAAATTGTGATTACTAAATAGCTCTATTCTATTTTTACGTTTCATTATACTTCATATTTTTGAAGTTATTATTATTAGTAATAGGGCTACTTGATGCATTGTATTTCATTTTTAGCTGTGCACAGTGTTTATCTATGTCATTGTTTTTACGAAGCACCACACAATAATTGTGTTCTTACACGTTGATATTTTTTTTCCACTGATGCTACAAGATCGTTAGGGAATAAGAAAAAAAAAAAAAAAGCTCCAGCTGTCTTGTGTTTTCAAGACAAAACGTCCTCCATCGTTAACTGTCTTTTTTTTTCTCTCAAGTGAACCACTATGAAATAAAAACTCGTAATAATTTCTTACCAATATATATGTGCCATTTTTAATTTTTTTATTCCATTGTTTCATTATTTTTTATATAAAAAAATGATAACTTTTCATTGTCTTTTCAATTCATTTGTCAAAGAGACTAATTATTTATCAAAAAAATAATTAAGTTTGTAGATTAAGTATTTTAATTGGATGGATATATGGATGTATTGTTAGTTTCTCTGAACATATAACTACTTGGCTTTATGCTGGTATTCAAATGTCAATCATTATGTGCATTAACGCACGAATAGTCATCGTCAATAATTTAATATATTAAAATACGTATTGTCTTACTGACTGCTATCACGTGGCTTATTTCACTAGTTATTAACACACAAAATCTAAAGATAATATCTACTGATATCATGCAAATGAATTCACTGATATTCTGCCAATTTCAGGGTCTTCATTGCTATATATACTAATTCACTTGAATGAATGAATATACAATTGATGTCTTTGTTAATTATCTCATCAAGTTGAAGAGCAAAGTTATTATTAACGAAACAAACGACTAATTTTATATTTATTTCAATAATTTATTTTGAATTTCAATGAAATAATTAGGACAAAGCCAACAATAAGATTTTAAATATAAAATAAATTAAAAAAATATTATTCGTTATATTTGCATGAAGGAAAGAATGAAATTGTTGGAATTTAACTATTTGATTCTTGAGTTGTAAATGAAAAAAAGAAAAAAACAGTATATTTATCGGAAAAATAAATAAAACTACGATTGATTGTACGGATGCTCAATGAATTTTGCCGGAATTGGAAATTTGCAATGAGATATATATTTTTATATATACATACACAACCAGTGAGGTAAAGTTATTGTCGACAATCAAATAAATCAGTAAGATTAAATCGTGCTTGCTGGTTAGAATCTTTTTCAGTATTGTCAATACATATTATTCTTTTCGTAAACACATTATACTTTTCTGTATGTAACCATGTTGAATAGTTTTCGCGTAATATTTTAAAATTTGTAGATATAAATAATAATAGATTGTTGAGAATATTGCAAAATACCATTTGGCTTTTTGCCTGTAAACAATTTAACTCGAATTTTATGGTTATTTGTCAAGTGAATATTTTTTGTTGTACATGAAATAAAGTTGACTCTCGTAATGGTAAAAATCAATTAATATTAAATTTTTCAAAATATATATGTGTCGCCAGTTATGTCATAAATTTTCCTATAAAAAAAAAAAAAAAATATGTAAAATAATATTATATGTTTTTAAAAATTCAGAATATTTAGGATAATTAATTTTAATTATCCTTCAAAAGTTTTTTAGAAATTTTTTTAATGTTTTACATTTAAAGTGTTGAATGTTCTGATGATGCTGACACTTTTAGAACTTTATTCATCGGTGAAATGTAAAATGAGATAGTAATATTGTTATATAAAATATATTTACAGCGTCTGTATTTTACTCTCGAGAACGATCAAACAATTTTATGAGAATTGTTGAGAGGGTTTGAATCTTAACTTTGAAAGAAATAAAAAATCAAGATATATAATAAATAAAAAGTAAATAAATAAATGAAAAATTGAGAGCACCGAAAAACGATATAAAATGAGGTGAGCAATGGCAATAAATTTAGAATTATGAGGCAAGTATGTACACGTACGTTCAACCAAGTACTCCATATTTCTTGCTTCTATCGATATCGAATGTTTCAAGTACCCCAATTTTTTATTTTTTAAATCAAAATGAATAAGCTTTATATATATTTTTTTTTTTTTGTAAAACTATAATACTCAGTTTCCATGTGACTAAATGACTTAAAAATTCCTTTAAATCCGGGATTTCGATAGGTAAATAAAATGAAAACGTATTAGCTCGTCTCTTGATATAATTTAAAATTTTTAATTATTTGACCGAAAATTGGATAAGCTCTATGAGCTTTTCGTAATATAATCTTATTTAATATCATCGATTGACTGATGAAATATTTTTTTTTATTATCGAATTTGTCTTATAATAATAGACTAAAAAAAAGTCGTGTAAATTTACTGTAATTTAATTTTTATCTCAAATACTTTATTTTTTTGTTTGATTCAATATTTAATCCAATTTATAGAGGTGTGTTTTATTTATTAAAAATATACGAAGAATTATATTTCAATTTTTTTTTAATTATAAAATAAAAATTCATTCTATATAAAAATAAATGAATAATTAAATCAAATTTATTGTGATGTAAATTTAATGTTGAATTTACTTTTTTAATTGCATCAACCATATATGAATTAAATCCAAAAAAAAAAAACGATTGAATAATTATTACTAATTTAATATACATCTAAATTAAAAAATAGAACAATTTTTAATTATATTATACAGTATAATAAAATAATGAAAAAAATATACGTTAATAAAATAAATAATTTGAAACGGCGCCGAGTTCGACAGGCTGATCTCATCGCCGAAATGATTTTTTTATTTCACATCCCGTTCGACAATATCAGCCTGCTAACCCTGCTCCTATTGACGAAAAAAAAAAAAAAAAAATCAAACATCAATTATACAGTTTGTTCTTCATTGTTTGTTATTAATATTACTCAGTTTATTTTTCGCGTTATCTATTTTTTTCTGATTTTTTTTACTATTTGTTTAATTTTTTCTGTTTAACTTGTCATTTATTTTGTCGTTTTGTTTTATATAACTTGTTTTAACCAGTTAAACAAACACAATGTCGCTCGGTTTAATAACAAGTGTATTATAAAGTCGTATGTATTGCAATCTACTTTCCAGTTGAATATCACTGTTATGGTAATAATGCCGATCATCCCCTTACTGTTATCCAAAGTAAGCAGTCCAATGGTTATTACAGTTGAAAGAACCGACTTGAGTTTACAAAAGTTTGATCTTCACTCTTTAGACCATTGCACAATATATATATATAATAGCGTAAACTTTTTCTTTGTAGCTGTATTGCCAATTTAGACAATAGGTCAAATAGTATTGTTGACTTGGAAATTATTTATATTTCAGTTTAAAATTCAATGTTAATTGGACGTCAAAAATTGAGCTTTATTGAAGCTCAAAATGTCAAGCTATGTATTGCTCAAATCGACGTTGAAAAACAAAATTTACGGGTCAAGTAAATTAATGGATATTAAAAATACTGGATCCATGCGTTAATCAATTTTTTTTTTCAATAAAAAACGACGTCGTTGGCTTTTTGATTCGATCAAATTTTTTATTTTATTATGCACATATTATTCGCTTTATTGAGCTAGACAAGCCATCATTTTTTTTTGATTGAGCTTATATTTTTTAATAAAATTCAACACCAATATATATAAACGTATATTTTTTATTTTAATTATAAATTTTTTTCTTAATTATTGTTGCAGATGATGTCAATAAATTCCAATGATCATCACAAGCTGAAGACATCAATCTGGACTACATGATGTTCATCGTCAACTACAGTAAGTTTTTAATTATATTTTAAGGATAATTTTAATAAATTTATAAAACATTTAGTCCTAAACATTTTATAAAATATAATTGAATAATTTATATACTCAATATTGACATTATTTAAATTGAAATTCAAATCAACAAAATCATTTTTATTTTTAACTGATCACGACAAATATTAATACATTAAATTATTAAATTTCGTGAACAAAATAAACATAAAATTAATGATTACACAACATGAAAATTGGTAGTATGGGGAGGCTATTATATCAACTCGATAAAAATGAAAAAAGATTTTTCAACAACTCCAGTAGATTGGCAATATAATATCAGCTGATCTCGATTCATCAACTATTATATTACAAAAATTAATTGACTTTTTTGAAAATAAAATACAAAAGACCACGAATAAAAAAAAAAATTAATGAAAATTTTCTATTTTTTTTAATTAGAAAAAAAAATGATAAATTTTCAAAAAATAATTTGCAATCTAACTATGAAAGACTGGATAACAAAAGTGGAAAGGAAGAAAAAAAATTTCATCAAAACAATTTCATAGAACAAACACAAACTTTTTATCGTTAAAAAATTCGGAGCAATCTATACAGAAATCTAATATGTACGTATGTTAAAGTATGAGCAACTTGAAAAAAAAGGCATATTGTAGTTCATCGGTGCGTTAAGACAATAATTATTGATTGTTAATGCATCGATAAACAAAATAATATTTCAAAAAATACTTTTTTCGAAAAAAATATTAAACAAAAAGTATCAAAGGAAAATTAATGGATACAAACACCATCGATATATAGTAAAGATTTATTTTAACATATGTTTCTCTCTCTACAACATAAAACAAGTGTTTAAAACTCTTCTTTTCTATTCTGGAAATAGCTCGATTCTCAATATGGGAATTCTTCGATAGTTTCAATCACCTCGTTGATGTAGTTTTTTTTTTTTTTTTTTATTCTCTTTCATCTTTCTCTCATTATTTTATTTTTAGAAATAGGAGAACCACTTTCTTGGCATCGTGACTTGAGACGTGAGATTCCAGAAATATTTGTTGACGATAATATGGTGTGTCGATAAAAGTGCTCGTTTTATTCCTTTTCATCAATCAACAATTTTCATTCCCTTCTTTATATATTTCTGAATGCCTGATCGTTTCAAACAACTTGTCGTGAATATGCAATATAAAATTAATATAACAGATAATAAACATCTCATTAGTATGAAGAAAGTTAACATCAGCTACTCAATAATAACAATCATCAGTTATTAAAATAATAAATAAATAAAAAATAGAAAATAAATAAGCACTAAGTAAAATAGTTAATAGTTATAGTTAATATTTACAGTATTAAAGTCATATTTTTATTGCCAATAATTTACTTCTCTTCAAGAAAATCTAAAAAAAAAATAAATATATAAAAAAAGTATTTTATTTATTGTATTAATTGAGTAGAGCGTTACTGGTGCTTCAATGAAGACCTAATAGCGTCAGCAAAAAAAGTTGTCGAGTTGAAAGAGTTCATTTTATTTGAATCCAATTTAATTCATGATGTTATTGATGATGTAACTAATTTATATATGTTTATATGTAAATTTCTTCATTTAAATATCATGAAAATATATCAAAATAAATAAAGTTGTATAATTGAAATTGATATATTCAAAATATCGCTATTGTTAATTGTGGAAACAGCTCAATTGAAAATATAACTCATAAATTTTTTTTTATTATTATTAATTTATTTTTTTTCTTTTTTAAAATGGTCAATTATAATTTCAAATAATTAATAATATTGTTCCGTTCTACTTTCAAATATACATTGCAATATAGAGTTAAAACTTTCGCCTGAAATAAAATCGTTTGATAAGAGCCGAAGGCCATATGTTTAAGACAATTTATATTCCATTTGCTATTACATTTTTGAGTTGGTATACATCAATTATCGTCATTGAATGCGACTGTAAATTGTGATTTAAAAAAAAAAAAATTTATATATGTAGAGCTACTTCGATGCAGTATTGTATATTTAATGTGGATCAAGGCCCATACAAATATACTTTGTTACTTGAAACTTCAGAACTGCAAACTCAGTAAATTTTACTTTTTTTTTAATCAGCAATATTTTTCAAAATTATTTATATATTGATCAATTTATTTTCAAGCTACATATTCTATAAATTTTTTTCATTTGCATATCTTTTTATCGGCTAGAAATTTTTCTATTAAAATAATTATACCTTTTATTTGTTTCAATTACTTATTATTATCATTTTTTAATTTAAATTAAAAGGCAAATAAAATTACGATTATATGGATTATTTTAGTTGATAAATTTCAAATAGACAAGAGAAGAAAAATTCTTGAAGCAGATAGTAATATCTGGATCTATAAAATAGAGAATAAATTCCAAGTACGTTTGAAAATCGTGATTCAAATACAAGTGCATTAACCCTCGATGTCACTGTTCAAAGATTGTATGTGTGTGAATGTTTGTATATATAAATGTAGACATGGGGTGCGTTTGTTTTAAGGGGATGCAATTGAAGCACAGTTGTCGCATATCCATACAAAACAATTGTATGTGTATGCTGTAGTACTCTGGATATTTATACATCGTATTTCAAATATATATTTTAGATGATGAGAATATACATTGGTTCGTGTTTTGAACATAGATACACAAATAAATACTCAATATATAAATATATATCTTATTATTTATATATCAATATTATACATTCAATATTTTCTCGTTATCAACGTGATGAAAATTATAATCAAACAAAATCATGAATTTGCTCTAATTACAATTTATAAATTTTAAAATTCATTTTAAACTACGTTTAAAGCTTATTTCACAAACAAAAAATTAAATAATTGACCGCAAAAAAAAAAAAAAAAAACCAATTAATTTAAATTGAGTTTCATTTTTTAAAATTTTTGCAATTAAATATTTTTATTTCAACTTTACAGTCGGTAGCTGAAAAATGATTTAACTATTTCAAATTTGAATATTTATTTTATTGTTAAATTAATTTAATTAAAATTAAATTTATAATTTTATCGTACATAAAATATCAAATTCAATGAGTTTTTTTTTATTTGTCATTTTATATAACATTATCGAAATTTTTCATATTACTTTAAGTCATTTTCCAATAGTATGATCATAATAGAAATGGTGCAATGAAGAACTCGTCTTACAGCTTTGCCACAAATCCAAAGAATAAAAAAAATACTATTATACTTTAGTCGATGAATCGAATAACATCATATATAGAAAAAAGTAGCAAGTAGAAGAAAATTATCGGCAAAAAATCAATTTACCTCCTCTAATAGTCTATACCGTTTGTAACATTATATATCCTTGGTAAATTTTGTGTTCTTGAGTTACAACATTCTAAAATATATAAATGCATAGTATCGGTATTGTATTTTTTTTTTTGAAGATATTCAAACTTGCTAAACCTTTGACTAAACTATAAAAGCCTTATGAACAAAGCGTATATATCGTGGAAATGTAAATGTTATGGCACCGAGCCAAAACGCCTCATTTATGAGTAAATTTTTTCATAGATAAAATTTACAAAAGAGTAGTATATTATGAAGACTATTATATTTTATTTTTATTTATATTCATAATGACTATTTGAAAAGTTTCAAATCATGTTATAATATTCGATTATATTTATCACATTGACAGAATATAATTATTATGATTTATGAATTTTATAAAAATTTATTTAAACAATTTTTGTTTAGTCTTGATTATGTATTTAACATTACATATATGTATTATTCCCTCGTTGATGGATTTTGTATAATTTTCAACCTCATAACTATTTCAACGTCCCTTTGGTATTGTCCTACTTCTAATTTTGACTATTTTTTGTATTTGTTTATCCAATATATATTTTTTTGTTTGGTTTGTTTTCTTCCTACTTATGAATTCTCTATGGATTGTTCTATTCATCAGCCAAAGTCTATTTCATTCACTGTATAAATTCGTATACGTTTATGTAGTATAATCCTTACGTGATGCTCTGGTTTCTCGAATTCTATCCTTTCAATACGGAAATTACGGTAAAGTTTCTACCAAGTATTGAGTCAGTCATCTACTTTTGCAATTGAAGTTTGTGTTCAAATATCATTCGTGTTGGAAAAGTTTTCAAAACACAGCAGCTTCACGCTTTGTATTGTGTCATGTTTTTAATTTAAAAATATATATATTTGTGTATAGTTATAGATTATAGTATATTAGATTTATTCTTTAATAAAAATATAATAATTCACTACTATGCGCAACAAATTTTTTATATTTTTCTTATCAATATTCTATGACTATATTCATATAGAGAATAAGTAAGAAAAGGGTTAATACCATGGATTTACAGATTTTCTTGACTTTGAATTTTTTTTTCGGCTAGGACATTGGAGACTACCACTTTTAATTATCATTTTGTTGTTTAAGGGACTATAAATATCATTTCAGAATTTTTTAAAGTCATTTGAAATAGACAAAAAAGGTTCAAAAGGGTAAAAACCGCGGATTCTTATGATTTTCTCGACTTAAAATGAAGTAAATTTTGCGTAAATAATGATAAAAAGTGCCACTCTTTACTGTCTGACTATTGAGAAGGAGCATTCTCTGGTAAAAATTCAAACTCAATTTCACTGTGACACGTTGATCTTATATCGGATTTCTATAATTTATAACTTACAATCTGTCAAATTCTCATGTCATTCAACTTGGCATTAGATTGTAGTAAAACATTATTTGATCTTTTCATGATTTAACGAATAATGATACCTAAAGTTATCGTATAAAATGTATAAGATACTTCATCTATACTATGAAGAACTATTATAATTCTTCAAGTTTAAAATTCATTCAAGATTTATTCATAAACCAAAAATTCATAATTATTCGTCAAAAATATCATTCTTGAAAGTTTTAAAATTAAACAAGGGAATGCTTTTTCCATTGCAAAATCAAAAAATGTAAATACATAGAAATAAAATAAACACTTTTTGAATTGTTAAACTTTAAATATCTTTTGTTTATTTGGTATTGCAGCTGAACTCGTTAAAGTAACTGTCAAACTTTTTAAGACAATGTAAAAAGATTCACTTTAAAATGAAATGAAAAGTCTATATACAAATTTGTGTGTGAACAAAAACGTCTTCAAAGTAGTAGCAATAAGAAAAAAAAAAGAAAAGACGATTAAGAAATAAAAAGAGCTTAAAAATTCCGATTCCAATAAATCTTGAGATTACTATATATAGAAGAGCATATAGTGACATACTTTTCATGAAGTTTTATCATTCAATTTTACTCGTTTTTTTACACTCAAGTGGTTTCAACACTTTTTAAAACTTCATATTATTTAACAGGTGATATTTGTTTTGTTTTAAAAAAAAAACCTTCAAGACCAACTAAATAACTACAAAAACTTTATCATTTTTTTTAATAATAAAAGTTTTATTTTTCCCTAAATTTAAAACTTATATTTACACAAGTATCAGCCTTTTAAAAGTAAACGATTTGATAAAATATAAATTGTCGATATTGTTATGATGAAAAAATAAAAAAGATCGATTTTATTTGAGATATTTTTACTCACCAATTCGTATTACCGGTGGCAATGACATTGCTGTTGTAACGAGGATTACAATAACAGCATATAAAAGTGCCATAGTGAATTCCGTGTATTTGTTTAGTTCACTTCACTCGAATCTGTTGAATTATTTATTTTTTTTTTTGTCAATGAAACATTGTTGCTTTTTCGACGAGTGTAGAGCTTTAACAGTAGTCCAATATTGTTAACATTTTTTTTGCTTTTATGTTGCATTCTGAAACGTAAACAGATAGAAAATATTACAGATAAAATATTGAGATATTTTGAGTGTGTCTTTTGAAATATTAATTATTATAACAAGATTTTTTATGTGGCTTTTTTAAAATATTTCATGTTGATTTTTTAAGAAATGATTAAATTAAAAATTCAAACAATCTTGCTTCTTGATGATGAAAGCTTGAGAAAGATAAATTATGATAAAAGCTATGGTTTGTAATATAGAAGGTATTAAACAAGTGAGAGAATATATAATCATTATGTACATATATATTCATGAGATGAAATTTAACTTTGAAAATATTATTCCTAAAACCATACACATATTTGAAGAAGAGAAAAAAATTGTCAATTCATTTCTTCATTTATTTTGATTAACTTTTTTTAAATATATTAAATAAATTTATTATTTTTTTGCTTTTTGGAAATTAAGTCAATTTGATTTATTTTTTATTTTAATTCTTTAGCGATTGTTTTAATTGTATTTTTTTTTAAACTTAATGAGTTTTCCATTGTAATTGACAAACTAATTTCAGTATAAATTAAATAATAATTTTAATTTGAGTTTGTCCAATGGTAAATTTTTTACATTTAAAATATTTTTTGTATCTGTAGATAGTTTTAATGTGTAAATGCAAATTTTTAGATTTCATTTAGACCAACATGATGTAAATTTGCATCATGTATTGTCTACTAAACTATTTTTTCATTTACTTTTTTTGTCTTTTGTCATTTTAAAAACTTTCTTCCATGTTCTATTTAATTCGTTGGCTTGTGACAGCTCGTGTATACACGCACACGTCAAGTTGCATTGACCTGGACAAACAATAAAAATAAATAAATAAATAAACTAAATAGAAAAATCAAATAAAATATCTGTCCGACATGTATCTCGAATTTCACTCGTAAATCGTTACCATCCGGGGAATAATATTCCTTTTTTTTTCTTTTATTTTCCGCCTACATTATCTCGAGATATTTTTATTTTTATATGATTATCATTTTTTTTTTTCATTTCAACTTCCTGTATATACTTATATTCCACTTTACTGATTCGGATTACTTTATTTGTACCTCCTACTTAATTATGCAAAAAGTAAATAAATTAAAGTAAAAAAATATGTGTGACACGTCAGAACGCGTAGGTAAATTTACTGTTCATTTTTTTTAAAACCAAATTTTCCAATAAATATTGTCGTATTTTTTGTTTCTATTTCAATCAATAGAAACTTGAGAAGCTTCATCTTTTTATTTCGATATATTTCACGTCACGTAGATTTTTTTTTTAAACGAACTTTAAAAAAAGATTGTAAAACGGAAATGCACGTGACGTCAAGATTTCCGATAAAGACGTGTCTTGACACATTCCCATAAACTTGCTACTTTTAAAATTGCAATTTTCGTTATTTTATTTTTTTCGTATGAATCATTTTTACTATTAAAAAAATTTTTTTTTTACCATCACAATTATTCAGTAATACTTAATCCACATTATCAATAAAAAAAAAATATATATATATAAATTTTTTATTGAAACAAAAATAAAAATAAAAGAGTTTTTATTTTTTAAATCGTAGTAAACTGGAAATCTAAGTTTTATTGGCAATAAAGATGGCTTCTGATGATATTGCCCATAAGATAAGCTCGACTGAAAAAGATTGTGCACGTTAAATAAAAAATAGTGTGAAGATGGTTACGAAAAAACTAAAAAAAAAAATTAAAAATGACAACGTAAATTTTGCTTCCTATGTTACTTGCAATTTATATATCAGTTTGTATTTACAGTTTTTATTTTTTATTTAGTTGTTGATTCTTTTTTATTTTTATAACTGAGAAAAAATTGAAGATTTTGCAGTTGGTGGGATGCTTTACTGACGATGAAACAAGACTATCACTATTTTTATCATCCGGAAAACTAATACGATTATTTTTCATAAAACTATCAAATTAAAAACTCTTACATAGACTTCATTAAACTTTTATAAACAACCAATATTTTAGTTAGAGCACTCTCACAACAAAATAATGTAAATGACTTTAACTATAATTAACGTATTTTACCTACGTAAAATCACTCAAACTTTATTGGTTTATTAGAATAATTTTAAAGATACTTTTAAAAGTCACAATGAAAAAGTATCATGTTACAATTTATCATAAAAATACGAGTTAAATTATATTTAGTAATTCAACTATGAAGATTTTATTAACTTAATTTGATTCATTTGTTAAACTTTAAGTCAGTCTTAGTTTGTTTGTTGTTATATTAAAGTTTAAAGATTTATTTACAAATAGAAGCAAGAATTAAGTCATACGTTAAAATAGTCAAATGAATTCCCAAATTGAATCACTAGATACACAGACAAATATCTGTCAACTCACTTTTAATTATAAAAGGAAATAAAAAAAGTACAAATAGTATTTTCATGTATGCAAACATTACACACTAATTAAATGTCAATTTTATAAATTAAATTAGTAAAAATTCTTTTATTATATAATAAAATTAATATATTCGATAAACTTGAATATCGTCAATTGCCTGACACAACAATTAATCAATCATAGCCATTCATAGGATTTTTTTTATTAAAAATAATAGTAAAAGTTCAGCTCAGTTTATGAGACAGACGTATATTAATATGTTTACGTATATTTGTATTGAAGTCTATATCTACTTGAACAGAAAACTGGCGTCAATCAAAAAAAGTTCATGCGCAAGTATAATACACCCCTAATATTTTTTGACAAGCCATAAAATACCAGTAAAATCATGACATCGAAGAGAAAAAAAATCAACGAAAAATACTGAATGTAATATATCTAGTACAGTCATTTGTGCTGCTTTGCTAAAAGTGGATTTTATGACTGTATTTACTACTATTCTACAAACAAGAAACATGAAATTTTTATTTTTTTTTCTATATAAATAGTTTTATTATTTTTTTATATATAACAAACAAGTTTATTGCATTTTTCGATAGTGGTGAATGAGTGACAATGGGGATGTCTGAGGGAGAAAAGTAAATTTCATAGGGCAAGTTACTTTTCTATACGATTGTTCTATCAGTACATGTCCAGATGTGTATTACATACATGTACAAATTCTCTGAGGTATAACTACTAGAAAAGAAAAATAACACGTAACCTGTCTATGAAATAAAATAACTCAAACTTTTTTATTACTGTTGACGTTTACTTAAATACATTGTGTATATTTTTTATTACTCTCGTTATTATTTTATTATTATTTTGACTCTATGTATAATTGTTTTCTCGAAAAACCGCTCATAGCTATTAAAATTTAGATTGTCTAGAAAGAAAGGGTTTAGGGGACACTTGATATAGATAAAAAAAAAGCAAGTAGGTGGGTTGTAAATGAAATAATAATTAAAAATTTATACACGGCGTATTTTTTTTATTACAAATATTATTCAATCATTATTCACGGAGTTATAGTCATACTTGAAATATATTTTTAAATTATTTAAAAAATCATCTTCATTAAGTGATAACAAATTAAAATTTTGATTCAAATTAATATTTAAAACCTGCAAAAAATAATTATTAATTATTCTGGATTATCAGTACGATTGATATAATTGATTAAAATTTTTTTTTTAATAACAACAAATAGAGAGACAACAAGTAGTCGAAGTGTTAAATTGCGTAATTTATAAATAAATCATCTGAATGTATTGTAATATTGATGGGACAATTAAATTGATGAATACTGCAATTTACATTTGAAACTCACATGAAAATAATATCAATTATTATTATTTAATTTTAATTTTTTTTTTTCGAATTGTTAAATAATGTTTAACGAATTGGAAATAGTTAGTTGAAATTAAACTCATTAACGTCAATAAATTCTCACCCATTTGGCTTTCAAAGTGAAAATTACTGGAAATCCTTAATAGTACTTGTCAACTATTGTCCTCGTCAGCATTTTGTCTGTATCCACAAGTGCATCCTTTGAAGTAACAAAGTCAACTCCTTATATCAATCTATTGATACGTCATCAATTAATTTGATATTTTTTTAATTCATTATTAATAATATTCTCCAATCACTTTAACACTTGAACACTTGATAAAATAAAATAAAAAAAATAAAAACATTAACAATACTCATTTGTAATTAAAAAGGAAGTAAGTTTTTTTTTAATTTATTTTTTATCGACTGATAATTATAGAAACTTTTTCTATTGTCACTTATAATAATTTTCTTTTCTTTTTTTTATTTCTTAATAATAAAAAACTTTTCGTATAATGTCAGTGATTCTTGGTTATAAAGAATTCCTTTGGGAATCATTGAGGACTTTTTTTTATCAACATTTCAATGTGATTATTGCAGTGAGCATCTTCTTCAACTTGAAATGCTTATTGGATTTTCAAAATCATTGCTTATCGACGTAATAGTTTTTTTTTCATTGAAAACCTTTTTAAAAAAAGTTTTTAACTGTACATCCATTCAGTATTCACACAATTGTTCAAAATATCAAAAATTTTATTTCCAATATTTTTTATTTTTAGTTGGATGTAACTGTCAAATAATTCTGTCACTTTACAGTAAACAGAAATTTTTAAATTTCATTTCAAACATTTTATGTAAAATAAACACGTAAAAAAAAATTACACCCACTTTTATATACCATCATTTAAATATTTAAAAAAAATGACAGTTTAATTTTGATATGTCAATTTTTATAATTGGCTATTTAACTTCACGTATATCATTTTGAAATTTTATCATTTCATTTATATAATAATTTAAATAAATGCTGTGCACATTTTTCATTGAACAATTTAACACCAAAAAATTTATATACTTTTACAATACACCTTATGATATTCACTTTAAAAAAATCAACAGATTTTATAATAACAACTCATTCCAACTATTTATAAATATATATATATTTTTTTTTTTTGTAAATATAATCACTCGACGATTCACTTTTAAAATAACGATAAGCTGTATAATAATTACTCCAAATGAATCAATTTTTTTTTTGTACGACAGTTATTTTCAATTGATTTTTATACAATTTTATTTTCATATATATATACTATAAATTTTCACTATACGATTAATTTTTTTTTGGTCTATTTTATAATACGAAGTTGAAACTTATGTGTGACATTGAAATAACACTTGTCAATAAATTAAATGCGCGGTCCAACAATCGCGAAAGACGCGCGGGCACTGGCTGACAAAACTTTGGAAGACCAAAACGAGCCATCGTGATATCACAGGGGTTTGCTTTTTAGAGGATGATAACGCCACCCCTTGTAAACGACGCATGCGTATATGATTGGCACGATGCCTCAAGTATAACCCTTTAAACATTGAAACGTTTTAATATGTAAACTGTTATGTGGGTTAGTGAACATTTTCATCGACTATTTAATATTTCAAACTGCATATACAATTTTATAAATGAACGAAAATTTAAAATAATAATTGCTTGTCAATAATAAAATCTTGAGCTTTATGAATACAATTTTTTTTCTTTTTTTTTTTTTTGTCATTAAAATTTCAAGTATTTCAAGTGTAACATTGCGGAATACAATTAAAATCGAGTGGCTCATTATCTAGCCTAAAAAATGCAAGAAGATTGTCTTGAAAAAAAAAAAAAAAAACTCACTTTGACTAATGGAATATGAAGAGTGAATATTAGTCGTGATTATAGACAACGCCCAAGTAGTCCAAGATGTTGGGTACCAGCAATCAGAATATACCATCGAACAGAGTGGATTTTTCAAGGTCGTTATCATCCCTCTGACACACAATAACCTCATCCCCTTTCGAGTGTAGTAAATCTGCAATTAATTTTAATGTTACAGAGCTTGCGCATTTACATTTAAATTTTGATCCTTTTTACCTTTATTTTTGTCATAAAATAGACAGACTATATACCCACGTTAATGACTTTGCTAAGACCAGAAACATGCTTAGCTTCGGGCATAAAAACTTGACGATTTACAAAAAAACAAGAAAATATTATTGTAAGAGTCTCTGAGTGTGTTTGCACTTCATCTTCAACGTCATGTTAAAAAAAGGCTTTTGAAAATATAAAACTATTTATTTTATCGTAGTTTAGTTGATAAATGTATGAGACTTACATATTCCTATTAAAAAGAAAAAAAAACTACGTTATTTTTTTCTCAATTAATTCACTACTTGACGACTCTTAACTTGTTAATGAATATTTTTTTAATAATTTAAATGTTTTCAAAATGAAAAACCATATGAAAACTATTTTAATTATTATAATAATTAAATATTTTTATTTCCAGTTTGCTAATTATTAAATGAGACATGTTTGATCCTCAACAATGGTCAATTTATTGTAAAAAAAAAATAAACTATATTAACTTGTAACTTGAAAAAAAATACGACAATGGATAAAAAAGTTTTGTTCTCTACTTTAATCCTCTCTATTTCAAGCCATTTTTTGAAAGACAAATATAAATTGTTAAAGTTAATAGTAAAGAAACTCTTTTGAAATGAAACAAACTTATATTTAAATTAGTTTAGCAAATAAAAACAATACCAATCAATAGATTCAAAGTGATTAGCAGAATAGCTTTATTTTATTGAAGATACTTTTTGTTTCTTAGTAATAATAATTCTCTAAAAATAAAATGGAAATTATTAAGAATTTCCTTTCAGTAAAATATTTTTCTATGTATTTATGAAACTTTTTTTCATTATTTTTCATTTAAACGTCATTTGATCTTTTTCAAAAACTACGGTTGTACTTTTTTTTTTCTTCTAGTGGTCTATATCATCAAGATAATGTTTATTTTGTGGATAAAATCAATCGGTATCGTCTTACAAGGGTTTCTTTTCTATTAGCCATGTCTTTATGATAAGATTAATCCTTGAATTTTCAACAGAGATTGAAAGGATGTATCTTAAAAGTACTATACAATAAACTGCTTTGATCAAAGCGATTTTTTACATGAGTATATTTTTTTTTTATTTGCAGTTGGTCTTTTCAATGAGAAGTTTGACTTTTTTACAAAAAATAAAAGAACTTTTTTGTAAAATAAATAAATTAAATTACCTAAAATTAGCATTGCAAATATACAAGTAAAATTTTTTCCCATTTCATTTTAAAAAGTAACATAATTTGACTCAATTGAATATATCTAATTAAACCATATATATTTTTTTCTGCAATGTAAATTATTATACGACTAAAAAAAAAAAAAAAATACCCGAAAATAATTATAAAATCTGTTGATGAATTTATTGCCATGATTAAATTCAACATCTAAAACTCCAACAGTCTCTTGAATCTTGTAAATTTCATGAATTATTATGGCTTGTGCTCAATTTTTATTGAATATTATATATGTGCACCAAGTTCCATTAGCATAATCGTTAATTATCCTGGCGAAAACAAAAGGGTCTGATTTGTTGATTAAAAAAAAAGAAAAATTAGTAGAGAAAAAAAAATTTCTTTCATTCGCATTTTTCTTTCTTTGCCTCATTTTTTTTTTCGAGTTTAAAAAAAAAAGGTGAAGAAGAAAAGCCTCACGATTCACTATTCTTATCGTATTACTAGTTGGTTCATTCTGTTTTCATACTGATCCACTTATCGTATGGTGAATAAATTTAACTGAGGCCAATGATAACCTTAATGAGAAACCCCAGAAAAACTAATGACTTGTTTTCTTCTCTCTATATATATTTATTATCACATACTGAAATTAATATATTATATATTTTAAATCTAGGATACGAACGTACCCTTTTTTTCACTTCACTCAAACAGTTACATGCCAAGTTTTAGAAAAAAAAAAAAAAAAAACAAATTCCGTTATTTTATTTTTTTATTTCAAACAAATAGATTCGTTCTGTGGGCCATATCCTTTCGTCTCGTCTCGTCGAAAGTCGTTGTAGCATATCAAGCTAACTTTATCGTCCAACCGGAAGTTGACTCATTCCATTAAAAGTATTTTGTGAAACTCTGCTACACACATTGTCTGCAATTTTTTTTCTATTTTTACTTCTCATACGTAAAATGGAATAATAAAATTTAGTATTAAAAGTATTATCTCTTGCATAGAGCTTATTTTTTATTTTAATTATCTAATTTTTCCTTTTGCAATTTTTGTTGTAGATGAATTTCAATGGGACAAGTTGAAGGTATCAATTTAGAATTTCCATCATTGCAGTAGCGGTGAGTTTATCAATTACTATTTTAATTTTCAAGCGACAAAATTTATATTTTCTGTTCAATTTTCAAATGATTTTGAACTTGCGTTTAGCTATGCGTGTGGTTAATTAATTTTTTTCGTTATAAAAAATTTAACCAAGCTAATAACTCTGAAAATGACCCACCTTTACATATTTTTTAAAATCATAAAGCAGGCATTTTTCAAATTGCCAGAAGCAAAAAATAATTGACTCAATTTTTTTTTATTTTCTGTCGAAAATTTCTATAAAACATACAAACATTGAGTAAACTTTCTGGTTAATTAAAATTGTAGTTTTACCATACAGTGTATATTTATAAAACAAAAATATTGATCAACATAATTATTTTAAAAAAATAGTAAAAATTTAACATCAAAACTTTAATTAATTACAGTATTATTACGTTATTTCATCCATTTTTTTTATTATATTTTTTAAATGCACACTATATTTGTGTTTGTATATGACACTTGTGCAGTGAAAGTATAAATATTTTCTCATGAAGCATGACGAGAGTATAATAATACTACAAAAAAACATATTTTTATTACGCACATAACGTCAAGTGTATATAACAGAGTATACAAACGTCATATTCAACTTGCATATAAGTGTTTATATAGATGCAAAAAAATTCACATGAGTATATGCTCGCTTGCCGTTGTTTTGCCATTTTATATTCCTGACAAAAAAAATTTTTAATCATTGAATAGGTAGGTGGCAAAGTCAGATTTGCAAAAAAAAATAGTCAGCTTATGAGAGAATTGAAAATATGAGCGGAAATAAGATTCAAGTATGCATTTAACTTTTTTTTTTTTTTTAATTTTTGTTGATTTATAATACATAAAATATATGAAAATAATTACTTCTTCAAATATAAACATTCATTAAAGTTCTGTTATCTTAATTCCGGTATTTTTGTTGAATTCATTTTGAATTGTTAGTCGTCATAAAAAATTTTATCTTCAGCTTTACGTTTGACACTTGTTATTTTCTTTTTATTTTCGGTTTTTTTCTTTATTTTTATTCCGGTGCAAGTATCTGTTTTTCTGAGAGTTCATATATCTTCTTCTTTTCTTTTTTTTCCTTAGAAATTTGAAGTATATCTCGTGAATTAATTTCTGTATTGTTGAAAAATTTAATTGGCCCTTAGTATGATAGTGACGAATCATACTTCAAGTATATCATATATAAAGCAGAAAACAAACTGTAAATCACAATATAAAATTGGTTAATTTTACATAAAAATAATATAAAAAATTAAGAGAAAAAAAAGAGAAGGAATAGATAATTATTATCGAAAGGTAAATTTTAGCAGAATATATGAATAGAAATTTTTTACTATTGATATTGATATGCTGTTTAAATAATTTGAATGAGGTTGAAGAAAATATAAAGACTCATTATTTTATTATTCTTTTGTATAGTTTGATATTAAAATAAATGAGAAAAAGATGCTAAGTAGTGGCATTCGGTCCTCCGTTGAAAATACTTGTTAATACAATTTATTATGTGATGACAAAAATAGAAAATAAATAAATAATATCAACACAAATTTATTTTTAATTTTTATTGCAAATTTATTTATAAATGAAGAGTGAATTTTTAAATTCATATTATTGCGTTTTAACAAATATACATAGTTTTTAAATTTGCAATTAAAATTATCTCGTAGTCATAGTGACAAAATAATTGAATCGGAACTATCCAATTATTCTTTGCTAATAAAAAATACAAATATATATTTGTGATATTTAATTTTTGATAGACAAAAAAACTTTCACCTTCACTGCGGTAAATACAAATTAATTAATTTAATTAAATTTTGATATAATTATTTTGAGTAAATACAACTTACCAATGATCGACCAATTTAATGATGATCTACATGAAATAAATACGAAATAATTCAAGTGTTTATTTTAAATAAATCGAGTCTCAATTTATTATTATTAATAATACACTTGTTCTGATGAATATTCAATCAAATATACATTTCAAATAGCCAATATTACAATAGCCGATTCCCACGACATGAATTCATTGACTTAAATGTAATTCAGTTTAATATAATTTCAAGTAAAATAAAAAATACAAGAATCAATTTGACATTAGAATAAATTTTGTAATAATAAATTTAAATTTCATTTTTAATATATCATCATGAAAAAAAAGAACTAATAATTTTAAATTTATTAAAAGAAAAATCTATAAAAAAATTTTCATTAAAAATTGATTTATTTAAATTTTTTCTGGATCAATAATAACGTAATTTTTTGTATTTTGTAACTAAAAATTATTGAATTAAAAAGAAAAAAGTAGAAGAATTTTAAAGGTATTAAATATTGAAACACATTGAAAGAATAACCCTCGGGTCATTGACAACTTAAAACTTTATTGTCTCAAAAGGAAACGAATATCGGATATTGCCACAAGTGGCTTTTCCATTTCCTCTTAGCTCATCTGACCACCGTTTCATATGACCAAAAAAAAAAAAAAGAAAATCATCAATAAAAACAAAATATAGATATAAAATAAAAATCAAGAAAACCTTAATCACATGATAATACCATATAAAGTTGTACTATAAATTCAGTTATACAAATTGGGAAAAAATAATGAATAGATAAATTCGTAATATCTGTCGAAGAAAATGAAAAGAAAAACAAAATAGCTAATTAATTGAGGCAAACGACAAAGTTGACGATAAACATTACGTGGATCATTGAATTTCATTCGGTAATATAATTGGTGAATTGCGTACATTAACCTTATTTGTGATTTAAACATTATAAAAAAAAAAAAACCTTCTAAACAGAGCGAAACAATATTACGAAATGAATTTTAACATTGGAATTACATGTATTTTTCAAATCATAAGACTTTAAGGACATCAATAATTTATTTTTCAATATGTTGTTGAAATTATACTTCTTAAAAAATATATAGTATATAATTACATCACATGTAAAATTGATCCTTTCATGTGGTTTTTCAAAATCTAAAATTTTCAATATGGTCAGACCTTTGATAGTGAAGCTCACAGTATCCACATCATACTCAAGTAAAACACTAGACTATTAAAAATCCATAAAATAAAATATTAGAAATTTTTAATAAATATATAATAATTAGCTCAACTTTCCAATCAATAATAACATCAAAATAACATGTGTTTATTATTTACAATAAAACAATGAATAAAATAATAAATAATTTTTTATTTCCTCAAAAAAAATCATCATAGAAACAATAATACTTCCTGTGTGTGCATGAATTTGACTTGGATGAGTTAATTTAAATCCTCTGAATTAACATAGTGATTTAATCTTCGGTAACAATACAGACATGATTATTAAGGTGAAAGAAAAATAATTAAATATATACATTCCGTGATGAATAAATTTGCAATTTTAACTAATAATCCTTGTATTTTATTTATTTATTTTTTAAACTTAATATTATTATTTTTGTTTATTATTATTGTATTGAGTTGCATTGTCGGAGAAATAGAAAATAATTCATGTATCTTATATAAGACGAGAGAATATATAAATGCATGTACGATTTAAAACGCAATTCTCAGTTTAACTTAGAAAGTTAGCAAGAAGTTCTCACGTAGCAAATAATATACAACAATAAATTGATGCCAGAAGTGATTATATCATGTTGGAGAACCATGACCTCTCACAGCTACAATTCTTGTCTCAATATTATATACGTAATAAATAGTACTTGATTGAATATTATTTGATAAACATCTTTAAAATTTTCATGCGTTTTGTCAATAAGTTTTATTTTTTCGTCATTTTTTTTTTTTTTTTTCATAATAAATTTTCATATTTATAATAAATAAATGAATATAGATACAAGTAGTGTCGTAGTAAATTGACGGTTTCGCATCACCTAGGATAACATCTCTCATGATTACTTCATTGTAAATGGCATTAATTAATTGGCATGCTGAAATTGCAACCAAATATACAAGAGGCGTGTTTGTGTGTGAAGTCGTTACTAGATTGTGGGCGTTATAATACGATGTAATCGTTACCTTTTCATATTCCTCTTACTTACCCCTCTCGTCAAGTCACGCAACGTCATTTTGCCATGTTAAAATAAAAAAATATATAATTTAATCAAATTTTTTATTTAGACACTGTATATATCTTTGTAACAACTAATCATTATATGATTTGAAAAAAAAAATTAAAATTTATCTTGTATGTGCTGCAAGTATTCTTTATATTATCATGATAAATTGGCATTTAATTTATTATTTTTAACAATTAATAATTATATCATCAAAGTAAAGTTCAATTGATATGCTTGACATACTAAATAATCTTTTTTATGAGAATTAAAAATTTATAAAAATTATTAAACTACTTGTTTGATATTTTTTAAAATAAATTTCATTAGATTGTTTTTTTCTTCGTACGATGTAATTAAATGTCAGTTTGTCATTACTCTAAAATGAGTTAAATATTTTAACGATTTTTTTTATTCTTTAAAATAACATAAATGCATGTTTATATTTTAAATTTAATTTTTTTTTATGTGAAAAATAAGGAATAAAAATAAAGTATTTTTCGATAAACATAAAATACTCGGAGAAATTGTTATATTGCTAGATTATACGAGCTGTTTGAGTTTTTTAAATTTGACAAATATTTATTTTTAAATAAAAAAAATATAGTAGATATACAGGAACTGCTCTTAAATCTATAAACACTATATCAAATCCAGTCAACTGATAAATTTTAAAATAAAAAATAAATATGAAAGATATAATAAAATAAATATTAAAAGGAATAAACTCATAACATTGACTGGTTATATTGCAATTACTCTCGTTAAATTGTGCAGAAAAATGTGTCCCACACACTGTAAACGAATTTACGAGGATTACCTGTTTGTTTTATTATACCAAAAAGATAGTTCTGTTTATTTTTCTTTAGAGAAACAAAAATGCAGAAGGATCGTTAATTCTTTCTACCTTGAGAAAAACTTTTCCAACGTTTATTTATTTTTATTTTCCTCGTGTTTTTTTACTTTATTTTTACGAAAAAATTTACTTCTGAAATGGAAAAAAAACGCGCTGTTGAATTCAAGAGGTGTGTGAAGTGGTCGTTGATGGCACTGAGAATGACAAAGAAAACTCAAATCCAAAGTGCTTGAAAGAAAAAAAATATTTAAAAAAACTATCTTACACTGAATGGATTTTTTTTTTTCTATTTTTTTCTTTTCCAGTGATATGAACGTTTATGTTTATGCATTTATAAAAATACATAACGTTATAATTTTTTCACTAACAAAATTTAAAATAAAAAATAAAATTGCAATATTGAAAATAATGAAAAATAAATATTCGAATACTCACAGTTGAGTTATTGAAATGAAATAATTGAGTTGATATTTTTTTAAAATTTTAATTAATCAATAGTCTTGACTCGTACATCATAAAATAATGAAATATAAAAATCTGAATATGAAAAAATATAAAAATGGAAAGGTTGAATAGTGTCACGTGAATTGATCGTGCAATAAAAGTTGATGATAAATATTGTTTTTACGTATATACGTATATATTTCAACTACTTTGTTTAAGATTATGTATACAAAGTGTAATGATACAGCAATAAATAGAACTGGTCACCTAGTCTGCTAGTGGATAACTGCAAGAAAATAACGTCAGGTTATACGATAATACCAACACACGCCTAATGAAAGTCATGAAATTACAAATAATATAAAATAGAACAAGTCAAATTATTGTCATATACATATAGTCGTATGTGTATCTCTAATTTTTTTACTTACCTTGCTGTAGTTTTTGCGTAATAATTAAATGAAAAAAATAATTAAAAATTGCATTACCACTCGTGTTGATATACATGCATTTAGCAGCAATATACTTTGCGAAAACTCCGATAAAGTTATTTATAAAATGTCATTTCAAATACCATCTTTACGTTAATTTAATTTTTTAATTTAATTTTTTCATATTTTGAGCTTTTTGTATTTCCATTTTTATTTGAATTCGCTTCAGTATGAATTTTATTTTTCCATGCAAATAATGAAGAATCGAAATTTGATCAAAATTACAATAGAAAATATATTGGAAATTTTATTTTACGTAGTTAGAAAAAACGAGAACTGAATATACTTGTTGGCCTCAAAAAAGGATTAATGTTACACACAGCTAGACGAAATTCTATTTCATCGATCTCACGCGTATTTTTATATGGTATTTGGTTTCTATATTTCTCGGTTTAAAAGCACACGCGAGGACAAATTACTCCGAAGCTTCATATCAAATTTTATTTATATAAATTTTAATAATATCTATTCCAAAGAATTTTTTTTATCTTTATTAATTATATTTTTTTTTAATTTTTTCATTATTAAATATTCAAGTTTTTTTTTATGTTTGAAGTATAATGAGTTATTAAATTAATGAACTATTTCGTTGAATAACATATGTAGAATATTATTTAAAAAATTATAGTGGAATTTATAATAAAAATTCAATCAAAGGAACTATTTATTAGTCGAAATTTCGTATCAAACAATATTTTGTAAATTTATTTGAGTTCAGGATCAAAGTAAATATTTGAGCTATCCAACAATATTAAAATCACGTATCACGCAATATGCATTTTTCAATAAATAATCAATTTTAAATTTAAAAAAAAAACAAAAAAAGTATTCACCAAAGTTTTATGAGTGTTTCTAGAATAAATCTACAATAGAACAATTTTTTTACCCACATTGTTTGGCTTTGTTTGTTATTTTTAAATGTACGTTAGCCTCTACATAGCTTTTTTTCTCTTTCTCTTGATTTAAAATATCTATTCAACAGACTTTTTCATTACCTTCTTATGAGGCCCCATAATTATCATCCACCCCTAAACAATAACTCATTTTTTATTTACAAATTAATTAATTAATTTTTTGTCCTTGCTTATTTAAAATTCTGTTTTTTCTTGAACTCTATTGTTATGAAAATACCTTGTATAACAAAAAAATAATATTCTATTCAAACGTGTATACAATTCGTAATGGCCAATTAATTATGTATAATAGTTTTTTTTCTAAATTGTTATTATAAACTTCTTAAGTGTCGTGTTACTCATAACCGAGTTAAAAAAAATTATTTCAAATTTCAATTAAGAATGAAAAATTATTAAACCAAATGTGATGATTATGCAATGCTATGAAATTGGAGTAAATTAATTTTCAACTAAAATATATAAAAAAACCTTATAGATTGAAATTTCATGTTTGAAAAGTTTTTTTTATTTTCATTAGATAAGGGATGAAGGAAAGTTATTTTCATTGGTTTCATCAAGTGCTTCTTGAATGGCGTGATAATGGTATACCAACTTTGTTTTAAATGTTAATGTAGAAAGAGTGCATTGAGTGCCTATCTCATTGACGATATAGACCGGTAATATGATCATATATTTTTACTGTTATATATACTGTTATATACGCATGAATGTATATGTGCTGTCGAGATAGAAAATGTTGTTATTCAACATTTTGCAAACGACACGCTCGCCTGATTGCACTGGCTATATACGTTTTGATTTTTTAATTTTAAATATGCAAGATTAAAGTTTATATTTCCAACAAAGACAAAATAAAAATACACACAAGTTGAACTGTCAATTTAGTATAGACTAGAGAGGAAAATAAATTAACAGTATTCTGTATGCTACTGTTGATAAAAACACAAAAAAACATTTAGCTTATAAATATATAATTAATAAATGCATTTGCATATTATATATTTATAAAATTTATAATCATGTTAAATATTTTATCGGAATAAGTAATTATACTGATAGTAAATTATTATTTCTAGTTTCTATTTTTTTTTTCTTAAATTATTATCGCAAAAAATAATCTTTGAAAAAGTAGTTTTTATTATGCACAACGTTTATCATGGATATCAATTTTTTTCATAAAGCATATAATTTAATTTTATATATAATTCAATTCAGTTATATATTGCATTTTTGAAAAAAAAAAAAAAATATTCATAATAAATTAATAACAATAATTTTAATAAAAACAAAAATTAATTTTTAACAAGTTTTTCGAATTTTTTTAAAGAAATAATAATTTCCATCAATTAATTAATTAATTTCAATCGATGTATATATTTCTTATGCAAAAAAAATATAATTAGACGAAACTTTTGATAAGAAAAAACTTCTTTTTGTTGTTTTGGTTTTATCAATTTTTCTTTGCCTCTTATAAAATGATTCATACAAATATCTGAGTGTGAGTTATTGTCTTATACAGTAACATGATATTCATGAGTAAAAACATATATATATATATATGTGTTAAATTTACATGTATATACATATAATAATGTATCTATGTGAGGAAGCTGTATCGTAATCTTTGGAAAGCATGCAATATTGAACAGAAGATCACAGAGTTCACGATCGATCGTTACTCGGTCAAGTTGCTCACATTCTCATGGTATTTAAAAGCATCGATGTGATCACTTTAATAAAATATAAATAAACAAACAAATAATAAATAAATAATAATAAATATTTAATTTTATATATAAATTTCTTGTTTATTTTTATTTTTTAAATTTACATTTGCAATTGTGTATATATTTTATGAGTGATTGAAACATTGAATCTCTTATTAGCCAAGTAAAAAATCCTCAAGTTGAACTGAGTGAGACTATTTAACTGTATATGATTTGTTGGCTCCTTCTTATACTATTTTTATCTCACTTTTTTTTTCTTTCAATTTATTATTATACAATGTACTTATACTTGCACTTACTCACTTTCTTAAAACAAGTATATTTTCTTGGACGCGCCTGATGAAAATTCCGCTTAATCGTCTGCGTTCCCACACGCTTTTGTCGATTTTACCCATCGATACATTTGTATCACAATATATTTCATACTTTATATAATATAATGTATATAAATTGCTTACACTTGGACTCGATTGATGTACAATTTAAGTCGATTGTAGACACAGTATAGGCACATACTTATCTGACAATAAATCAGCAATGTTGCAGACTCTTGTTTATACTCAACTTAACACAGTGTATCGCTTCTAATTGTCTGTATATTCATCGAGCTCATTATTTTTTATTTTCCTTTTAAACTATCTTTTATAATTTTTATTTAAATTCTTTAAATTATTTTTATAAAAAATTAAAATAACCCAGGTAGAAACTAATGTCAAACGTTAGAGTTCAGACATCAAATTGACTTTAGTTTCTACCTGCGGAAATATTTATTTGTAACTAGTTTAGGTAAATTTTTATTAAATTTTATTCCATTGTAATTTTTACATTTATTTTTTAAACCTATTTAATGGAAAATGTTGGTCAGCATTGATGGATAAACATCCAAGCGTCGACTTACCATTTTACATTTGGTTGCAGTGCAGACAGGATTTTCTTGGTTGAGATAAATATATATTGAAAAATCTATATGCAATGAAATAGAATAATGTTTTAGAACACGGAAATGGTGGGTAGTCGTGTTGGCCACATTGGTTGTTCTGATAGCCCACACAATTCTTCTACACGTTATGTGTTACACAAGGAAAAAAACACTTTCGAGCTCTCTGGTGTACAGATTGGCTTTGCTATTGAAGTATTGCGGTTTCTGAATGTGCCAATGCCGAGAACCATAAACCCAGCCTGCACACGTGACGATTTTTTTTATTTTTTCTAAATTCAACTTTTTTATATTCAATGACATTCATATAACGTGTCATTTGCATTTAATTTTTTCAATTACTGGTATAAAAAAAAGGGCTTTAGAATATTTAAACGGTTTGGTTTTTTTTTTCTTTTTTAATAATATAAATGACACAGTACAGTTGGTTTTAATAATTATTAAATTTAATTTTCGCTTCTTCTTTTAACTGTCAAATTTACATTTGAATTTTTTACTCTTTTTATTTTTTATTTTTACCCATCAAATCGTATGCAAACCGTATAGAAAATCCGATAATTGACTGGCAATATTGTAAAAATAATTTTTCAATTGATGCATAGTTCTTGATATAAAAATTTAAATTTAAATAATAATTGTTAAATAGGATATTCGTTAAATTATGACAATTACAAAAATAGTTAAGTGCTGAAACGAAATAGACTCGGAGAAATAAGAAGAGATTATTTTACTCTTCTAATTTGAAAAGGTTTTTTTTTTTATTTCATATCTTTATTGTTTTTCATTGAATTTTATTTTTCATTTTTTGGCAAAATAAAGTAAATTAAATGGCTTGATGAATTCGCTGACCTAGTTCGCACAATTTTCCGCTGATTTTGCAGTTTCAATTCAGCTATGAAAATGTGCACTATTTTTATATGTATACACTGAGTGATGTCGAATAAATCGATACATGTTTCTGGATAAATTTTTTGGAAAATTGTCAAGACAATAGTATGATAAGTGTATTTTTTTTCATTTCATTTTCCTTATCTTGACAAGTGTTTTGTATAGACATATGAAAAAAAATAATAAAATTAATTTTATACATGCAACGAGAAAAAAATATATTTTTTTTTTTTCTATTTCAACACAATTTCTATGAGCTGTCATGAACATGGAAAATTTTACAATGTAAAAAATTACATATCATAGTCTACAGTTTTTATATAAAATAACGAGTAACGTATAAAATTACACAATTTGCATTCAACTATGTGGGTTTTTTAATAAGAAGCTAGTTATTTTGAAGAGTAAATATACCCGGACAAAAATCAAAATAAATATTTCAAAATTTCTACAATATGTAAATAAAAATATAAAGTAAATGTTACAACAAAGTATATTTTTTATTTTTTATATCTATATACAACTGACTTTTATGAATTTCCATTTTCACATCATTGTTCTTACATAAAGAGATAAAAATTGGATCAAAGACGAATTTAGTCTGAGGCTTGGCTTTTATAGGCGTTATTTTTTTCATTTATTTATTTTTTTTTCATTTCACACGTATATAATATATATTTTTTTTAAAAGGATTTAATTTCACCCCTTACTTGCGTTTTTTTTTTTACATACACATATATAGAATCGATGAAAAACGCTTTTGGCACAGACGCAGCGTATCGAATATCTGATCAATTCGACAGCCTTGAATTCGCCAATTTTTTTTCCACTTGACTGAGCACCTCATTTTATTTTCCAATTTTTAATTTTTTCTCCTTTTTCATCACTTTTTTTCTATTCTTTCTTATTTTGCGTTAGTAGATTATATATTTTTTTTTAAACTGAAAGATAAGCAAACAATATTTAAATTTTAAATGACAAAAACTTTTATATTTTTATTATTTTGATATTTTTTAATCAAGCGAGTATTTAATGCTTCAAATATTTTACTTTTATAAATTAATTGCGCAACCTTGATGCTTTTGAATAGTCGCGAAAATTGTTTCCTTATTTCTATCGGTCGTATCCCCATGCAAACTGTATATACAACATGCAATAATTACAATCGACACTTGAAAAAAAATGTAATAATAAAATAAAATCAATGAAAAATATTATGGTAATAAAAACAATAAAATTATAATAAATAAATATAGTAAAATAAAAAAAAAAACAAGGAAAAATTATAAACACATTTCCTTGTGAATATATTTGCGCTACTTTCTAGTTTTGATAAAGAATATATATCAATTATTTTTTTTTTGTTTTTCATTCAATATTTTCTAATCGCGTTTAGCTGGAATTAAAAATTCGAAAAATTATAAAGCGTGTATTTCTTATCAGCGTTATCAGTGTTAAATTCAACAACACTGAATGTTGATTTGAAAGTAATTGCATTAGTTTGTTGGTGAGGGAAAACAGCATTCAAGGATAACGGAGAAGATGTATTAGCCTTGACCAAGCGTTTATCTCATCATTAATAAATAAAAATTTAAAAAGTAGCCACAAAGTGTCATTGGCTTATGACATACAGTTTCAAACTACTTTGATATTTAAAACCACAATTCTATGAATTTTAAAATTATTTATAATAATTACTATAATATTGTTTAAAACATTTTTTTTTTCATTCAACTTTCTTGACTATTAATTATTATTATCCCATTTTTTTTACTATATTATTATCTCGTTTAACTGTAAGCTAGTCAAGTTATGTGTATTTTTTTTTACCTAAATTGTCACTGTCGATTAGTTTACATGGAAATTGTCCTCACGTAATGGATAGAAAGTGCACTTGGATTGACATTATCTATGTATTTTATATTTTGAAGGTGGAACTTGCTCTCTAATCTAACAAGGGTTTCTAAATTTATTTTCATTTATTTTTTATATTCATTGAGTCTTTATGTCGGTTGATCGACGACCCTTAGAAATCAATTGCTTAAAAAAAATTATTATCGAGTAAAAATTATTTAAACTTTCCCTATAAAACTCTGCTAGTGCATGTTGCAGTTTTAAAATCACAAATTGAATATATCATTAAGTTAAAATTATTATCAGTCACCAGTCATTGACGTTTATAGCAATTGCCCCTCCTTAAATCACGATTTCATGTTGTAAATTTTTTTTTTATTTTTTTTGAAAATAAACCATTAAAAAAAAATTGCAAAACCTCGTATATTAAAAATAATGATTTAAAGTAAAATAAAAATTTATGTCTGTAAAAATTAAAATGTCGATAATCTAAAATGATTACTAGTTTGACACATTGACAAAAAAAAAAAAAGATGAAACGACAAAATAAAAAATATTTATAACATAAACTGGACTAGAAAACCAGAAATTTTATTATAAGCAGGAAGAAAAACTGGAGCAATATAGAATCGTACAGCGATAAGGTTATTTATTTTTTTATTTTTTTAAAGCATAGAAATTGACTAATAAAAAGAAAAAAATTCCATCTACAAACCGGTAGTTATCAAAAGTCGTTTTAATTTATATAACAAGTATAAAGTATGGATTTAAGTTTATCTACGTAGTGGTGAAGAGATGACAACGAAAAAGAGAAATAAAAATAAAAAACATTTTTAAAAAATAGATGATAGTAAAAATTAAACGAAAGAAAAAAAAATAAAAGTGATAAATATCTTTGTGGCGAAAAAAAAAGCAAGTTACAAGTGCTTTTTATTTAACCCGTTTCCAATTATGATAGGACAAATAATAAAAAACGAAAAAGAAATTTGATTTTTTTTTAATGAAAATATATATATATCTGATAGCCGTATGTATAGATCAACTGCTTTTAGCTCTTTGGAATAGAAGCGAATGAAAGACTCTAGTCCAGACACGCTAACTTATATATACTTTTATTGAAACCGGTCAGGGCCGAGTTAAAAAGATTCGCGAACCATGTGTTTTCTGTAACCAGCGCCCCATTATGTCCATTCGTACACTCTATTGGACAACTATAATTTTACTTTTTTATTTTTTACTTAACTTAACAATTTTTATTTCTATTTTATTTATTTTATTATTATTTTTACATTTATCATTTATCTCCAATAATGGCTTTCACTTTTCATCGATATGATCGACATTAAAAATAAAAAAAAAACTATGTCTACATGCACAAGTAACTCAACTAAACGTCGACCAAAAAAAAAAAAAAATAAGTAGATATTAGTTTACATATTAGGGTTGTACTGATTTTTATTTTTTTTATTTTTAATGATTTCTGGTGTTTAGAATATTGCATTAGAAATGAAGCACTCTATATATAAAATAGAAAAAAAATTGACTAGACAAGTTAATAATTTACTGAATTATAAATGATAAAATAAATGGATAAAAAATTAAAATAAATACATGTTTATTAGAATAAATTAGCTTTTGAATAAAAAAAGAATTGATAAATAATAATAATAAAAAAATAAAGAAAAATTAGATCACAATTTGAGTTTGAGTAATTTAAATTACCACTTTTGCTGTGAGAATGTAACCCCCTGGCAATTGGCTACTGAAATTAGTAGGTTGAGATAATGGCTTTGGGTCTGACAGTGAGCCAATCTAAAATAAAATAGATTTTTTTTTCTTTTTTTTAACATTGTTATACTCAGTATTATGTACACCATGATGTTGAAGGGATACTGTCAACTGTTTTATCGTCAACTACTTCACCCTAATAAATAAGAAAAAAAAAATAATAAAAATAGTAAAAAAATAACTAAAAAAAAAAAAGAGATCTTGATGTGTGTTTCATGTCAAGAGGAAAAAAAAAGTCATCGATTAATTACACTTGAAAACTCTAGGGACGAAAATATAGATCAAACATTGGTTAGCCAGAACACACATTAATACTGCGAGTAATTTAATTGGCACCAACGTCTTTGCTAATCTTTTCTTTCCACCATTGAGTAATAAAAAAAAACCAACGTAATTCATCCAAAAAAAAAATTCGAAACGTTATCCAAAGTTACGGTGTTGTACACTTCCTTACCAATGTGTACTAAGGATTCCCGAAAAAGACACTGAAAAAAAATAAAAAAATAAAAAATCCTCCAACAAAATTCTCATATCTCTAAAAGTCATTTTATTTCTCATATGACCCAGGACCTAGTGCCCCCTTATTCACCCTACCAATAGGTCTTTTACCACCTAATAAATTCCAACTGATAACACCAAATATCTTCATGACAACACCTTTATAATCTCAACGAAAAAAAAACCTCAAAGATAACTTAATAATTCACAATAGTATTTTAAATATCTTTTTGCAAAAAAAAACCTTAAATTTTCTATAAATATTTTCTTTTCAACATATTTTTATTTTCCGTTAGTAATTAAATAAAAAGACATTATAAAAATAAAAAATATGTATGTATTGTTGTTTTTTAAATTAAAAAAAAAGACAATGAATCAATAAATAAATAATTTTTTTTCGATAAACGATGGGAATTGATGAAAGAGCGTTTAAATATATATATATATATTTAACTCTAGGCTATTTCTCACCACACCCGCAAAATCTATAGTTTAATGTTCAATGTAGACATGTACATTTGAAAAAATAATATATGTATGATATATTTGTAAATTGTATGGGTGACCAGTTTAACCCGGTGTCTATGTTGCACTTGGTACGATGCTTCTGGGTTGCGGCTGTCGTTTGACATCTATGGCTAAGAGAGAAACGGTAAGAAGGGAAGATATGTAAAAATGTATTTCTAATATAAGAGAAAAATAATTATAAATATACTGTGATAAATAAAGAAAATAAATATTATACATAAACTAGATATACGAGAGCAAATGTGATGTTGTATAAAATATGTATAAATAAATAAAAATAAAAAATAGTGGTGGGTATTGCCTACCTACAGTGTCCACCCTGTCCCGTTCCTCTCCTTATCATTGCACCTCTTTTACTATCTTTATCTTTAATTTATAATTTATATATTTTTCATCTTTTTCTTTTTATTCATATGTACTGATCTTGTATCTTGTTACTTGCTGTTGCCGACCATCGGACAAACTATCGAGGATCATAGTTTTTCTTTTTTCGCAAGCAGGAGGGGAAAGAGAGGGTGGAGGCACACGGCTTTCGAAAGGATGGTGATTGTGAAGCGTGGCAAGAGTAGTTGAGTTTTGAGTATATAAGCACCACAAACCCAACCCAAGTCAGTCATTCACTGGACTATCAACCCACCATACACACAGCAACCATGAAGGCCTTTGTGAGTATAACGGGGTGGTACAAGTCTCATACATCAATAATCAATACATTTATTCTAAATCATCAATTAATTTTTTATATAACTGTCTTTTTTATTATTAAATTTTTAATTAGTTGTTATTTTTAACTTTGAAAACTCAAGAGTTTAAATTCATTCATCAAAAAATAAATAGTTATATCTTTGATAGAAAAAAAAACCACATAAAATCAGTATAAAACCAGTTTGCTAAACCAAGAAATATATCATTTAAATGCATTTCATTATCACAATAAATTATAATAAATTATTAACGATAAAACGTGAAAGCTCATTTTTAAAATTGATAAATTTAAATATTTTTTAAAAATATATAATAGGTATAACGGTAAAATTATTCATTATTACTTTAAAGCACAAAAACCCTTAAAATGTTTTCGTTCGATTCAATTAAATCCAAATTTGTATGGTTAAATTTCAAATCACTTTTACTGTAAAAATATACTTTTGCTCTTAATTACCTAACGCAATATTTTACCGGGAAGAATTTTCAGCTGAATATGGCACTAATTGAGACAAAAAAATAAAACATTAACTACCAAAGTCGCAAAATGTTGTTCAGTCTGAGAAAAGAAAAAAAATAAAAACTGCAATTGGCTTGCACTATCACTCCAATTAGGAAACGTTACATCATTGTTGCTCGAAGACTCTTGTTGTATAAATTTTTACCGGTACTTAAACAGAACGCTCATTACTTCTATTTTATGACATAACTCTGGCAGTTAAATTCAACAGTAATTTCGCATTTGAACTTTTAGATAAATACATACAAATATGGAAAACACTTAACAAATATTGCAATCAATTGTGAAAAGTTTAACTTTTTTTTTTTTGTGCAATAATACACTGTCTCATTTATCTAGCCAAACAACACAACAAGTTTTTTTATTTAAAAAAAGAAAATAATAATCATAAAAATAAAAATGAAATTAACTTGTAAGTTGTCATAGCTATATACTATCATCTTGGATACTGTGCACACCCAATGTTCCTGGTATTATTGCAACGTGCATTGAAAGTGAAAGCCTTACACAAAACAGTTAATACTTCCTGAGAGAGTATATAACGCGAGTAAACTCACGACTTTGTCGACACTCAAGCCTATAATCTCAGTACTTTAGTGTTGCTTTTAAAAGCATTGTTTTTCATACTTGGAATTATTCGTTCATATTAAAATAAAAAATTTCTCTTCACAAAGAAATTATTATATTTTATTTTTACTAATGAATTTTTATTATTTATTATACTTTTAGATCGTATTCGCTTGCTTGGCAGTCGCAGCAGCCCGTGCTGGAATCGCCCACGGAGGATATGGTGGCTACTCAAGTGGCTACTCACTTGGTGGTCACGGTGGTGGTGCAGGTTTCAGCGGTGGTCTTGCCGCTGGAGCTGGTACTGCTGCATCCCTCCAAGGTGGTGCATCCAGCTTGGGATCAGGTGGTCTTGGTGCTAGCTATGCCGCTGGTGCAGCCTCTGCTGCCGGCGCTGCTGGAGTACAACAAATTGTCTCTGGAGGAGTTACTGGAGGAAGATCAGACATTGGACCCGCAGAAGGACCAAAAGCCAACGTAGGACCACAATCAGGACCATATGACAGTGCTGGACCACAAGTACGTCAAACAACAATACACAATTAATTTATCTTATATTTTTCATAACTTGAATTATTATTAATTATCTTTATCCCCTTTGACATTGTAGGAAGGAGCAAAATCCATTGGAGGACCACGTACCGGACCAACCAGCCTTGTTGGACCAGCTGCTGGACCATCAACCCTTGTTGGACCAAGCCAAGGAACTGCTACCCTTGTAGGACCAAGCCAAGCTACTGCCAACCTTGTTGGACCAAGCTACGGTGGAGTTGCTTTCTACGCCGGATCCGGTGGAATCAACGGTGACGATGGTAGCTCCGGCTCAGCTGCTGCTGCTGCTCCAGGTGGTGCCTATGGTTAGTATTGTTTGGACGCCACTTATCAATTGGATCACAGCATCAGCATCATCATCATCATCATTACCATGATTCATTAAATCAAATCAACAATCAAAGTTTTAAAAACTTTATACTATTTCTAATAGGATACAACGGTTTTGCAGGTGCTGGTGCAATCGCTGTTATTGGAGGAGGTCCAGGTATTGCCGGTGGTATTGGTGGACACGATGCCGGAGTTGCTGTGATTAACGGACCATCAGGTGCCATCCACGCTGGTCTTGGCTCCCACGGAGCTATCATCCCAGGAGGTTATGGCAAATACTAATTTAGTCCATGAATCCAGTAATCTCGGTTCGGCGACGGCGGCAAAACTTTTATCATGGCCATACCGATCAACATATCCTCAGCGCGTGCAACGTCTTCTACTTATCCAGAGCTTCGTATTATTATTATATCATCATAAAAATAATCGAAGCCATGGCAATTAAGGAGTTATCAGTTAGACAGTCAGTCAAGTAGTGAGTCAAGTCAGTCCAAAAGTCATTGAGAATTATTGATTCAACGTAGTATCATCATTTAGCCAATTTATCACATCAATAGTTGACTGCAAAAGTTGAATCAGTAAATGGGCTAACAAAGACTTCAATCAATTCACCATCCATTATTAGAAAAAAGAAAAACATAAAAATACCATCAATCGTCTGCGGGACCAACTGGGAACCGTTCTATTTCATTGAACATCCAACGTTGGCCAACAGCCTTACTATCTCATCACGACTTCGTTTTTTTTTTTATACATTTATATATATATATAATTACAACTTACCAAACCATCAAAAAAAACAAATAATGGCCGACGTTCTCACTCGCATATGCTATCCCTTGATGAGATGATGTTGTCTAAAAACTACATCATCCCACCAGTTGTTATACTCACTGCCGCACCCAAGCATACATATTTTTTATTACATAAATTACCAATGTCTTTTTATTTACTTAAACATACTATACCTAATCTACCTATATATTTAAGTGTCATTCATAGCATTTATACAATGCAACTTGTATCAAAAATACTTGTTCCATCAAGTAATCGTTGACAACTCGCAATACATTCGCAAATTCAATTGTTTATATTCGTTGACATATATCATTGTGTTCATCAACACTTTTCGTTTATCCATCGTTGATCATTGACACTCACAGTTTGTCTATTGTCACATTTATGCTTTGTTCAGTTGGCAGCTATCGTCTTTACAATCATCGTAAATAGATACTACCTACTTTAACAATTCATAATAAACAATATATTTTTTAATATAAAGAATTAATTAAATAAAGCATTAGTACTTGAAGTTCAACAAAAGTATTTAAAATTTTTCATCAATTTTTCATGCTATAAACAGTAAGCTGTTGACTGAAGTTTTATTAGTGATTTTCACTTTGAAATGACAGCTTGTCGTTAAACATGAACAATTAATAATTCATAGCGAAATTAGTTTGGAGAATATTGAGTTAGTCATTGCTGAAGCTTACTCATTAGAATCTCTACTATCGTTTAAACACTAGAACGTACACTCATTAGATTTTTTTAATTTTCTTTCCTTTTGGTATTATATTTCATATTTACTTTGTTATATGCATTATTTTCTCATAAAAACCATCAAGAAAATTGCAAATGTCACGAAACATGGTGTACGTCATCGTGAAAACATTCAATATAACAAAGGTTTTTTTTTTTTTGTTACCTAATTAGTAGTTGCTTGCTATTATATTATAATTTTCTTCATTTTTTTTCATAGCTTGTTTGTTGAGGTATCTTTCGAAAAATTCCTTCTCTAAACTTGCCTATTAGTTTAGCTTTTAATTAATTAACTTTTCAGTTTAGTCCTCTCTCATTCTCTCCACATTTTGGTTGCAAACTGTTCAATAATTTACGTACTCTCGTAATTTTCGTCCCACGAATCAACGACCTACTTGAAAGTCCCGAGATAATTGCTGACCCTCCTCTGAATTTCCATACATGAATTTTCGTATTTATCGCCATCATTATCTCAGAATAAGTCAAAACCAGAAACTTTCGGTTTTTATGGACAACAAAGATTTTTTTTTTTTTAATTTTGCGATGACCAATTGGTAAAATCACTGAAAAACAAAAGAAAACAAAAATTAAAATATGATAAATTATAATAGGAAAATTCTTTTCTCTCTTTTCAAATTTTAAACTTGATTCATGTAATTTTAATTTTTCTACCACAATGCTAATGAAAAATATGGAAAAAATATTTTTTTCATATTAAAGTTTCCATAATTAAAATACACATCGCCCAAAATTAATTATTGACTTCGACAAAATGTAAAAGCCTAAATAAAAAATGCGTTAGTATAAAATTGACAAAATTAACAAAATAATTCAAACGTGAAATTTTCTATCAATTTTGATTTAGAAAAGAAATTGTATCATCACAAGCCTTCCTTGTCGAGATACTGAACCTTTAATAAACCCCTTAGCTACATTAAATTTTTTTTAAATCAAAATTTTTAACGGCTGTCATTTTTTCTCGACGATTTAGAGCATTTAGTACATAAGTAGAATAAGACAATGAAAAAAATTGGATTTAGCTAAGGCATTCATTGAATGTTTAGTCAAGATCATTTTTCAATGATGCAAAATCATTAATATTCGCTGTTTTATATTTATGTTTTTTGCAATTATCAGATAATTGAATGTATTTATTTTCATTATATCATATCATCATTGAAAATAGATGATATGGATATGTACCATGTTCATATATAGTGCAATATAATACGCTTCGTTGGCCTCAGATTTATCACCTTGCCTGTACATCTAACAAGTGTGTGTTTGTCTTACAAGTGTGACTATCTATTATACCATCTACCCAATGTCTCAGTATAAATATAACAAAAGTAATGACTCAAACGCAATATAAACCGTCATTCAATCATAAAAACGATAAAATTTTTAATTATTATTTTCTACAATTTTTATTTATATAAAACTTTTGATTGAAAATATTATATTACAAATGAAAACTCAATAGATCTTAACAAATAGACATTAAGAATCCGATAAATCTTTGCAGTTTTTTTTTTTTTTTAATTTTTCATTGAAACAAAACTTCAAATCAATATATTTTTTAAATATTAATTACACAATTAAAATTTATTAATACTGCACTAAGTTTAACCATCTAAAGAAAATAAAAATCATATTTATCGTTATAAAATTAATGATGCAATTCAAAGAAAAATATTATTGATACTTAAAAAAATAAAAAATTACTCATATCAAGTAATTTAATTATTTATAATTAATTATCCTACAAAGTATGTTTATCGTCAAATACTTATTCCATAAAATATATTGATGTAATATTTATTTACTTAATCCTAATGATTTCTTTTGTTTATATATAAAATGCCGAAAAAGTGAAGGTTTATATATACAATCTACTCTGATAATCTTATTACACTACTTAGTTTTAAAAAATATAGACAATAATAGTGAAATGTCAAGTATAGGTCGATTATATTTCTTATCTTTTTTTTTTTTTTCTTCAATTTCTTAAACATTGATTTATTCTGCAATAAAATATAATCACAGTCATAACAAATTTAAATTTGAAGTGAAGTAAAAAAAAATTACATAATATAGATATTAGTATAATTGCGAAAAAAGAAAAATAATTTTAAATTATTGTCTATTGAATCGTCAATAGGCAAGTAGTGTATTGTGTATCTAGTGAAGTGATGATGTGTTGTTAGTGAGTTTCAAACTTTTGTGCGATGATGCGAAAAGTTTTAAAACTAGATCGTCAAAAAAGGTAAGTATATCCAAAGTCTTACCATCAATGTTCTCTTCGACATTAACTAGTTTTCGCAATATGCACCTCTCTTAAAGGTCGAGTTCGAGAGTTTGAATATTGTGTATAACCATCGTCCAACATTTACGACCATAGCAGTACTAATTGTAGTTGGTGTAATATTGGTGCTATACACTTACCTAAACATCTCTTTCTCAACTTTTTCGTTTCGTTTCATTTCATTTTTTAAATTTTATATATATTATTTACACTGTATAATACACTTTGTTCAACGTCATAGAACCAAATAGATGAAGCGTGTGAAACACACTGTGTACTTCAATCACTTGGATTATATTATTATACGCCTACTCTGATTCAAACTATATATAAAAGTTAAATAGCCTCATATATATAGACACAAAGAGAATATTATCAAGACCACAATCCATGAAAAATGAAAAAAATTCCGAGTCACCCTCGAACACTCTCACATTGAATACAACAAAAAAAAAAGGAAAAAAAATTGATACATGGAAGAAAAAAAAAAAACACATTGACCTAGTTAAAAAATATTTAACTATTATTACGAGAGTATGGAATTTAACACGTATCATTCTCCCTTTCTTTGATTCTGTTAATGAAGAAATCAATGATTTTTTACATACATTTGATGTTTACCTGGATTATAATAGGCAATAACACTGACTGAAGGACAAAATAAAACCGAGTGCACCCGGTCAATTGGGCGTGGCATTTAAACGACCTTCTTGCAAAATAAATAAATGAAAATACCATCAACGGATATTATTATTTGAAGGGATAAGTGCGGGGGGCACAGTTTAACATCCTAGTGTTGTTGGTATATAAGATTGAATAATGCCAGTTAAATGCACACTCTGTCTACTAAGCGTCCCTAAGAAGTATCCAGACAAGATGAACGCATTTGTAAGTAATCAAAGTGTGACAATAATTAATAAATAATTAAGTGTGTGATATATATTTATTAATTGTCATTTATTAATATATATTTAATTGTGATGGTGTTTGTGTTTGTGTATTCTTAGATAATTATTTCATTGGCTGTATGTGGCTTGGCTAATGCCGGTTCATATGTACCAACTGTTTATGGAGGATATGGAGGATACGGAGGATATGGAGCTCATGGTATTGCTTTAGCTGGACCCCATGTACCAGGTAGTGTTATATCTGGACCTGCAATTGGCAGTAGTCATCTTGCTGGACCTGTATCTGGACCAGTACATGTGTCAGGTGCTGTTGCTGGTAGTGCAACTGTAACTGGATCAGTTGCTGGTCCAGCATACGTTGAAGGATATGGTAGTGATTATGATGGCTCTTATGATGTCTATGGTAATGGTGCTTATGCACATGGTGGATATGCACATGCCGGTTATGCACACACTGCTTATCCATACGCAGGATACGCAAATAAATATGTTGGAGGTAAAAAAACAATACATTACTAACCTTTTTTTTTCTTCAAATTTTTTTGTGTTATTTTTTCGATTATTAATTGGTACTTTTGCAGGATATGGACATGGACCATCGGGTGTTGTAATTGCTGGACCAGCAGTTCATGGATCCGTTTATGCTAGTCATGGTGGTTATGCTCCAGCTCATGGTGCAGTTTATGGTGGTCATGGTACTGTTCTTGCTGGTCCACACAGCCATGGAGCAGTTGTTGCTGGTCCACATTCTGGTAATGCTGCTGTATCAGGTCCATCTGCTGGTGATGTTGTCATTCAAGGACCATCCGGTAAAATTACTGCTCATGGAGCTGGACACGGAGCTGGAATACATACAGGACATTACTAAATATTTAACTTGATAAAGTAATTTTGTCAATAGTTTAATACATCAAAGGAAAAAAAAAACATCTGGATAATGAAATTTTTATATTTATAAATCGGTAGCAATTTTAATTGAATATCGTAACATTTTATTTTTTTTTTATATGTACATAAAACAAGTCGAGTCTGTTATACGAGCGAAATAAAGTTTTTTTATTTGAAACAATGAGTATCTATTTATTTACATTTTATGAAAGTTTATTCATCAATATGTCTCTATGAATTTTCTGTTTGTTTGAATTTTAAAATTTGATTAACTATATTAAAAATGATCAACTTCTTCTTATATATTTAATATATTAAACCGACGAATCGATATATTTATTGTCGTTGAGTATTAAATATTTTAAAAATACTTAATAATAACTCATATAACTTTGACGAACCTTCTTCAACAAAACTGCTGAATAATTTAACCAAGAGAAAAGTTTAAATTATAAATTTATTTATATATTTCTAAATAAAAATTAAATGAATTAATAAATTTCATTATTTATTTACTTTTTATTATTTTGTATATATTTAAATAATTAAAAACAGCTAACCGGTCAGTTTCAATTACTAATAACAAATTTAAACCACAATAAATTAAAATAATAAATATATTATGAATCAATTGAATTTAATTAAATTGTTCATGCAAAACTAAATGATCTGTTAATTTATTCATTTATCAATTTGAGATAACGATTGCTCAAAGACAATATATAAGAAGATTTTAGATAGTTATAGATAAATTTCCAAGAAGACATTATTAAATTTTTATACAAATAATTATAGACCTTTATTTTTATGAATAAAATTATTCTCACAATAAAACGTTCTAAATATATATGTAGCAATAGAAAAAGAGAGATAAATAGATAAACATAGAGATGGTGTCGGTATATTGTATCCCAAGAGATCATGAAATTGCATTAACTTGCACAAACACTCTGGTAATTTGCTCTGTTTCGTTAGCATTTCTATATATACCCATGACACACTGTGCAATTATTAATGCATAATCAAACTTGCGCACAAATATTTTCTATAAAGATTCGTCCTTCATCCAACAACTTCCCACGTAAAATCATTGACAACATGACATGGTGAAGCCAAAATCAGTTTATCATTGCCTTTGAATATTTTGCCTATATTGTAATAACACAATGTTCAACTGTCGTTTGTCATGTGTTATGAATCCACTTATGATCCACATTACTATCAACATACACTATTTGTATCAACTCTCAATATCAACTACTTCACACGATTCAATAGCCAAACATTTATCTTCATTGTTTTACGAGCTGAGCAAATAATACTATTCATACAACCAAATAAAAGAAAAAATTCAATCGGCAAATTCAAAAGTAACTTAAAATCATAAATTTAAATAAAAGCTAACTCATTGATTAACATTAAATTATTTATTTTTTTATTGTTTTATTCAAAATACTATATACGGTTACTCTACTTTTGCTCGAGGCTGATAAATCAATATAGATGATTATAGATTTTTTTTATATATACAAATGAAAATAATTGTGAAAATAATAATTTACGATCAATTGGAATATTAATGTTGCATACAATCATGCGTGTCTGATCTAATGTTGATAATAAAAAAAAATTTATATATAAATTTAATCTTCAATGTCGAATTACTCACGCCTCACATTCTTGACCATTTCGATTTTTTACAGCCAACACAATAAGTGTTTTCCATACATTAACCCTACTCCAATTATTATGATAAATATATTATTTTTCTTCTCCAATATGAACTTTGAATTTGAGGTCAATAAAAAAATACAAATTGCATTCAGATGTATTTCTTCATGTTGAATCTAAGCAAAACAAACGTGACCTAATTTGAAATTATTCTTTTTTTGTCATGTTCAGGGTTTAACATTATCACGTATAACATTTTATATCTGATTAAGTTTGATTAGACGAATATACGATGAAAGGTGCGGTTACGTAATTATACATGTATAGTTATCTATAGCGAATGCGCGGGTGGCAAAAGAGGTGGATATACGTGATTATTTTATGGTTTCCCGCGCCAATGACGGGTGATCGAGCAAGGTTGATTGAATTATTGATCAATTGTGTAGCGGTCAACAAAACTAGAAAAGCCTGAACCTGCAATTCATATATACTATTACAGATGGTTAATTTGTTTTGGCCCTATAACCTTTTGATAATTGATGCGTTAAATGCATTCACAGAAAAAGGTCAATGAATTGCTCATATAAACTTTAATAAATCTAGAAAAAAATAAAGAAATAAAGAAGAAATGATACAAATTATATTATATATGTTAGTAAAATTACCATTTTAGTATCTACCAGAAATCCCATGAATACCAAAAACCCATTGACCTCAATTTATGGTTATTTAGTTTATTAGATTTTCCAATGACCACGAAATATTCCATCACCAATATTCAACGATAAACTTGATAATAAATTGAATATTATTCATTGAATACAAATGAAAAATAAAATTATTTTATTGTTTTTTTATTATTACAAAAATTTTTTTATTCTATTATTTTATACGGAGGCAGATTTCGAATTTCGATTATTTTTCTCTTCACTTTTTTTTTTTTTTGACGATAGAAAATTACTATTGTGCATATAGCCCGTAACTATCGCGTGAAAAAAAAAATAAAATTGGAACAAATTTTTTTACTGGTTAATATAAATCCCCGATGGGATCCGGGCAAAGATTGCCATCCATGTCGATTTGAAAAAAGCCTTTATAGTCTCACAAGCACACGTGGGTCGGTGATTTTACTTCAGAAGGTTCAAACTATGCTGGGCGGGGCACACAGCAATGTTGTTGATAAAAAAAAATATATATAAAAACCCGGATAAAAATAAAATACAATCAGCCTTAAACTAAAAATAATAAAAATAACAAACAAATAAATGAAAAAAAAAAAAAAAAAAAAAAAAAAAAAACAAAATACTGCGCGCAATATTATTCTATTGGAAAATGAAAAAAGAAGAAAAAAAAAAACAGAACACGAGTTGGCGACATTGTCAAGCATATATAGATGTCATAAACACGCAAATAGATCAATTCATGATAAAGACAGATAATGAAAATTCTTATGTACGACATTGCAACTGGAATTCATCAGTATCCTGTTTTAAGATTTTTTAATTTATTATTTATACATTATACGTCTTGATAATATGTCATAAATAAATTCCAACAATATTATTTATCACTAATATATATATGACAATAAGAAAAAAATATATCTTATGAAATTAATTTTGATCTTACAATAGAATTATTATATTATATTGTTACCATTAACAACGTCATTAATTAAATAGAAAAAGCTTTCCAAAATTGGATCGATATAGTCGTTTAAAAGAATCAACAAATTAAGGGATGAAAGACAATAAAAAATGGTCCATTATTCGCTTGTTTCACCCTGCTTTAATCACATTAATGTAACATGATGATCTACCAATTAAAAGATCATGTTAAATATCATCAACATTGAGCTTTAGTGCTTGCCCTCTTTCCAGTAAACACTTTTTTTTTCACACTGATGAAAATCGAGATATGAATTTTGTTCTTGTGTTTATATATATCACCCATGGGATCAATGCTTCTACGTTGAAATATAAACAAAATTTTCCATACCGAGTAATTATAAGCCGACAAATGTATAATCAAATTAGGATAGGTTGAACCCATGGGTATTTGGTATTTTCAATATCGCTAGCAAATTTACATTTTCATCGAGAACAATGACGAAGAATTTATTATATATATAACATCAAAAATAAATAAATAAACATTATCTTTAAATATTTTTTTTACTTGTATCCACGCGCTGGTGATTTTGTTTTATAATTTCTGAACTTAAGCTTTTTTTTTTTTCAATTTTTGTGCTTTTTAAATGCAAACCCAAGTATTTTTTGTTATAAAATTTTTATAAATAAAAACCAAATTATCTCGCTAAGAAGAATTATACATTTTTGATATTAAAATAAATTTAACAGACTTTATGTGAGTTTTTGGATTACAAATTGAAGTTCAAAAATAATCCATGTAAAATAAAATTGTATATTTTAAATTTATATTTTATATAAAATATTATTTCAATTTATTATTCCACTTTCATATAGTTGGACTTGTATATTTTATTAATCGCGATTATTACTCAAAAAAAAAAAAAAAACAGCCATCAACGCCTCCACTTGAAAATGTGAAGTGTCCAACATATAAACCTGACAAAAAAATATTTTATCAAGTATTTTATTTATTTGAAAAAAAAAAATTATGATGTTGTCACTTAGTAGTTCAACATACTTCAGTAGTTCAATACAACATACGTAATATAATAAATACAATAGAAATTTATCGCTCTTATTCCTCAAGTATTTACGTGGGTAAAGATTGTGGTACCAAACAACATTCACGTGTCCAATACAAGCGGATGCACAACGCCTCTTATCAATGTTATCCCACGTAAATACTTTCTCATTATAATTTTTCTACCTTCAATAATAGTACTTCAAAAATTAATACAAAATTTCATCATTATTATTAACATTGTCATCAAGTTAAAATTAATATCAAGTCAACCCTCGTATGTTTATAAATGTTTAAGTCAAGCAACAACCTTGTTGATTTTTTCCAATAAAAAAAATTGAAAATACCACTTGTTTTACAAGGTAAAAAAAAATATAAACGAATGCTGGCTACTAGCATTACACTCGCCTACTTGAAATATTGATAGTGTTGAGTGATTCATTATGAACATTTGAAATGGATAAACCTGTCACTGACCTCCCTGTGTGGATTTTAATCACCAGGTAGGGTGATTGTCACAAATACAAATACAATATAGTACTAGTACATATAAACATTATTTTTATTTATTTATATTTTTCTTTCAATTGTCATTGAGAAATTGTAATTCCAGGGGAGTGGACTATTACTTGTGATAAGCCTCCTAATGTTTAAAATACGAGAGTGAGAATTATTCGCGTTTTCTTTTGCCCCGCCCTGATATTGAGTGAAAACCTTGTAGTTGAATACAATGGACATAACTATAAAAGCCAGAGTAATTTTAACAGACAACATCACATCATCGTTGTACACCAACAAGCCGTGACAAGCAAATTAACTTTTTAAAAAAGTGAATTGAAAAAATCCAATAACAAGATGTACAGTCAAATTGCTATTTTGTTGGTTGCAACAATTGCAGTAAGTATTGCAGCACCATCTGGTATTTATGGTTATGGATCAAATCTTGCTGGACCAGTTGTACCACCATCATCACTTGCTGGACCAATTGTTGGACCACAAAGAATATCTGGTGCTGTTGATGGAGGTGCTGTTGTAACTGGATCAGTTGCTGGACCATCAGTTGTATCTGGAAGTGTTGTTGGTGGTACAACTGTTGTTGAACAAGGCTATGGATATGCACCAGCTGTTCTTGGTCTTGGTGTACCAGGTGTATCATCACTTGGTTGGGGAGCACCAGCTCTTGGTCTTGGTCTTGGACACGGTAATTATTTTTATATTTTTATTAATTCCATAGTTTATTATTATTAATTTATTAAGATATTAATTAGAATATTCCTTTTAAATAGGAGCTGTAATTGCTGGACCACACGCTGCAAGTGCTGCAATTACTGGTGCTGTTTCAGTTCCTGCTCTTGTTGCTGGACCATCTGGTAGCATTGTTACTGGATATGGTGCCACTGGTGGTATTGCACGTGGTTACTATGGTGCTCACTATTAAGAAAATAATTTAAAAAACCATCTAGAATCGTCAATTTTCAACGAAAAATTACTGATCATCATTCTACAGACCACCAGCATACCCAACAAAGTTTCATGATTTTTTTGAGCAATGTTTTTTTACCGCTATAGTACCTCGATGATTTTGTTTAGTGTGTAAATTACGAGCGTTATCATACATCTATGTAAACTTGCATAAACTTATATTGATATGAATAAAAATTGCATTAAAAAGTCAAAAAATATTTGGTTTTTTTATTATATTTGATAAATATAATTATTTTCGATGAGATATTTAATCAATGATTAATAATCATCAATAATCTTCATGAGATTCTATATAAATGTTTTATAATGAATGAGATTCTTCATGATGATAAATTTCAATAATTATCAACTACTAATTAACAATTGCCCTATCGAATTTATTTCTCTGGAACAAATGATAGCTCGCAGGATTTTTTGGTTACAAATTATCTAGGATTATTTTTTTTCATTATCCAGATAATTTTTAAGATAAATCTTCTTTGTGTTCTGTAGTTGGAAAAAAATAAGATCAAAACTCCCATAATGATATTAAAAAATATGTTCTCGTATTATAATACGTTTTTATTCGTATCGATTTAAGTAATATCTACAGAATTTTAATTAAAAATAAAAAAATTAATAAAAGGTATGCTCAATGTCATGACATTTATCCAACGATACCGTTAAATTCCTAAGAAAGTATAATTGAATGTTCATACTTTATTGATTTACACCAGGAGATTTTAATCTCTTATCAAGGTCGTGGAATAATAAAAATTTTACCTTAATGAATAATCACAACCTTTTATAACCTAGTATAAAAAAAATTCAATATCTCTTTTCGAATTATTAAACTATGAAATTAATTTTTACCTCGTAAAATGTATTTTTTTTTTACACGAAAATGGAATTTAAAAAATGCCTTGTTTTAAAATGAAACAAAGCGAAAGAATTGTCAGGATCCGACGATGCAAATAGCATGATACTCTGTTTGAAGCTGGAAGCATTTAACATATGAATTTCTCGGCTATTTGAATTTAATTCAATGTTTCCAAACTTGTTGGGTCTATACATTGTTATGAATGAGTGAGTTATTCAGAGAACCAAAGTACTATTAAAACATAAAAATTTCTCTGTAATTTTTTGAGTCATTAAAATGCTACTTCATTAATTTACAAACTTTTCTGATAATCATAACATTTCAATTATAAAACAATGAGAAAAATGAATTGTTTAATATTTTCCCCGACATTTACATTGCGATTTTTCTGATTTAAATGTATTTTTCTAAATAAAGATACTTGAAAGTAATAAAATATTAAAATACTTCGGTTTTTAAATATGATTGATCCACGTACTGGATCAATCATTTCAGAATCCAACAAAAAAGTGATAAGTGAATAAAATATTCAACGTATGCAGTTTTATTAAAATATGCAGTGTTATCAGGTAGGAAATAATGAATATTTAATAAAAGTGAAAAGTTAATATATATAATTCCATTTCTGACCTTCAAGAAAATGTATACTAATTAAAAACCAGTTTTTTTTCCTAATTTCCTCATTGTTTTATATGTTATTTTAATAACCACACCTTGTACATCAAAAATGTCAACTTGTGACGTTTTTACAGGGTTAAAAAAAAATGTTAAATAGCACGGGTATATAAAGAAGTGTTACAGTATCAATCAGCATCCAGTTCTAATAAGGAGCACTCAAGCACCAACAATAACAATCATGAAATTCTTTGTAAGTTTAATTTTAATAACTTTGAAATAAAATAAAAAAATAAATAACAGTCATAATATAGATGTGATAAATATATTTTTTCTTATAGATTGCCATTGCTCTCGTAGCCGTAGCTGTTTCAGCAGCTCCAGAACGTCAACGTCGTTCAGTTGGTTGGGGTCACAATGGAGCTGTAGTACTTGGTGGAGTACCATTAGGAATTAATGGTATTGGACTCGGTGGTCTTGGTCTTGGTTATATTTAATTTTAATTTAATAATTCATCATATAATTATAATGAAAATATATTACTTACTTCAGGATCTACTGCTGTTGTTGGACCATCAGCACCATCAGTAGCTGTTATTGGACCTAACGCCGGTGAATATAATATTTTAATTTAATAAATATAAAATAAAAAAATAAAGTATAATAATGTTTATGATAATAAATAATATTTTACAGGCTCTACAGCTGTCATTGGACCAAATGCTGGTAATTATTTTATTCTGTATAAATAACAACACAAATAATAAATCATAATTATAACAAAAGTGATAAATGGTATTATAAATATATAAATTTTAGGTAGTGCAGCTATTGTTGGAGCTTCTGGTTTACACGGAGCTCTTCTTGGACATGGAGCTTTGAATACAGCTGTTGTTGGACCCGCTCCAGGTTAAAATACATACTAAAATTGACGAAATATAAATTTAATTTTTTATTTTTAACGAATATATATTTGTATTTTAGGCGCTACTCTTGTTGCTGGACCATCTGGTACAATTTCCACTGGAATTGGTGCTGGTCTAATCAATATTGGTGCCCATGGCATTATTGTATAAATAACATTTCAATTTACAAATGTTAACACTGTATAATTGCACCATTATCAGACCATGGAAGCATATTATTTAAACGAAATTGGCTTTTTCAATTTATTCTTATTGACTACATAAAGTTTATTGATTTTTAAAATATTCTTCGATTAAATACTCACAAAATAATGGATTTTATATGTGGATATTTTAATAACAGCCTCATACACCAATTAATTTTTTTGTTACAGATTAAATGGTTTTAAAATATTCATATAATATTCAACTACACTGCCGACTATTTTATAAAAACATTTTACATTGTATTTAAAATTATCTTTACAATTTATTGTATTAACAACTTTTTTTTATGAATAAAAATTTCAATATACCCACAAAACAAAAGTGTATTATCTATTTATTTATTATTCAAAGTAAACATTCATATAATTATTTATTTATTGAGTATAATTATACTCACCTATTCTAGTTAAAAAAATAAATTAAAATTCGACAAGTAATGTATGACTAGATCATCATTTGAGTATATCTAAAATTTATTCACAATCCATTGCTGAATTACAATGACCAACTGAGTTTTGTTTATCAGCCCATTTTTGTTTTTCCCCTGATGAAAAAATTGCAAAAATACAAACTCCAATTATATAAAATCCAGCAATAATAATAAAAACAATTCTCCACTCTTCAACAGTCTGAAATATAATTTTACACAAATTCAAATCAATCGTAATAACAACACTAATGTACAAGAGGTATAATAACAGTATACATACGTTATTTATGACAATAAAACCAGTGAGAACTGGACTAATTATACCAGGTACCATTGAAATAGTCGTACTTATACCTAACAAAATACTAGCATGTTGAGGTGCAATGTCCAACATGTTTACCATAAAACCAGCCCAAGCAAAACCACCGATAGTTGAAGCAATTGTGATACAAGTAACAACTAAAATACTTGACGTCATAAATCCTGCCAAGACTATGAAAATTGTTTGACCCAAAAATGCACCACAAGTAAATAATTTACGTACCTTTAGATAGACGAAATTAATTTGTATGTTTAATAATGTATATATACCGGCATTTATTTATTGAAAATTCTCTAATACTACCTGCGTTGTGTTGAGATAATTATGAGATTGTAAATAATCAGCAATATGTCCAGAAAATAAAACAACAATCCCCGTTCCAAAAAAAGGCAATGCCGAAACAAATCCCATTTGTTCAGTTTCAAAATTTAAGATATCTATAGATACAAATTATAATATAATTATTGACTTTTTAAATATTTATTAAACTGTATAAAAATAAATTGTACCATGCATGAAAATTGGTAACTGAGTGAGCAAAGTTTGGCTTCCCCAACTCTCACAAAAGTGACTTACAACAATTGCCCAAAACGGTACTGATGTCAAAATAGACTTCCATGGATATGATGATTTCTAATATGTCACAAAAATAAATAAATATTAAACACTGAATTTTTTAAAAAAGTAACTCAAAGATAATAATCATCATACCATTCCAGTTTTGTCATTTGCAAGAGAATTATTGATGTAATCACGTTCGGCTATTGAAATATAAGGATCGTCATCTGGTTTATCAAAGACAAATAAAATCCATAAAAAAAACCACAATACACCCAGTGATCCATAAATATAAAATATCAAGTCCCAATTAAATCGTTCAGCTATGACACCTGACATTGGCATTGCAAAAACTGACCCAAAAATACTACCAGCCAAAGATAGAGTTGCAAGCCGTGTTCTTTCAACTGGTGGAGCCCAATATGTCCACATTGTATGCATACTTGGAAATGTTACTCCCTAAATTAGAAAATTAAATTGATTTATCTTATATAATTATTAATTATTAATTACAAAAAATATTTATTTTTAAAAATAAAAGAAAAATTTACTTCAAAAATTCCAACAAATACTCGTACAACAATCAAAAGATAAACACTTGCACGTGTCAAAGGAGGAGTTATTATTGTTAGTAGTGCAGTAATACCAATTCCAAATCCAAGCACTTTTTTAGCACCAATTTTTGTACTTAATATACCACCAAAAATTTGACTTGACACATATCCATAAAAAAATGAACTTAGAATTAAACCTTGAAGCTTCAAATCCCAATCAAACTCAGCATCACCCTGAAATAATTTGTTCATTTAAAAATATTAAAATATGTTTTAATAATTTTCTCATGTGACTGACCTTACTAGAGCTTGTAGTCATAACAACAATTGCTATACTCAAACCTGCTCGTAAAATATATGAAATAAAAAAACCAAAAAATGCCAATAATCCAACGACATAACGACGCTTTTGCCAAAATTTCCAGTGACATTTATCCTCATCATGGACATTGTTGTTGTTTTTTTCAAGACTGTAAATAAATTTTTAATTTTATTAATAATAATTAGCTCGAATTAGTCAATTAACTTACTCGTTCGGAGTTGAAATATTTTGAGGATAAAAATTAACTGACGTTCTATTCATTATCTGTCGTTTAATGACAATTGAAAAAATAAAGATTCATATTAAGTTGTTGTTATCAGTTTCAGAGATAATTAATGTTGAATGACAATCAATATTTTGACAAGTGTCAGAAAAGTCTGTAAAGTTGAATGACCAAATAATGCCTAATTCATTCTCTTATTTGTTTATCTTTCATTACTTATCCAAATCAAACAACGAAATATAATCATTTTGTTGCATTGATGTATGATTAAATGATATGACAATTAAATTTTCATACATTATCTCAATGATTGATTACAATTATTATCAAAGTGATAATACTATTTAAATATCAATTAAAAACAAAACAAAAAAATGTAATAAAAATTTCTAGAGCTTAATTAAAAGCTATAAAAAATTTTCATTTGTTTTTTTATTTCTTGTAAAAAAGATATTTAATATTTCAATTTACTGCAAGTAGAAATGCGGAAATGATTCAAACGAAACATCTCTAGTGTTTGTTTTTTTCTTTTATTTGTCTTCATTAAACAAAAGCTTACAAATGTGCTTTTAATTAAAGTTGTGAATTAAATTTATTCATTGAATTTAAAACAATATATAAATAGAATTTTTTTTTGAGAGAATTTATTAAAAAGCTAGATTAAAAAGAATTTTTACAAAAAAAAATTACAAAGTGTTGCATGAAAATAAAAGGATATTCGTTGTAATTAAATAATAAAATGGAGCAGGTCGGTTGCTTTAAATTGCAGATTTTTAAACTGTTGACTGTCACAGAAATAAATAAATTAAGATAATTTTTACTGCCTTATAAGAGTGTCTTATTTTATCTCGTTGTTAGTTCGTTATTATTTAGACTTACCAATTAAAACAGATGCAATTATTGGTGATCGTGCTAATATAATGTGCCAGTGGTCGATTATTGGAAAACGAACTGATAATTATTTGTAGAAAAAATCCACCTGATATTGCTTGGTGAAAGCTGCAATAACAAGACTGATTAAAATACAATAAAAATTGTTTTTTTTTTTTAAATTTATGAACAAGTGAACTTGTTAATAAAATATACAAATTTCGTCAAACTATTTTATTTTAACACTTAACAAAAGCTAAATACAGATTATACGTAAATTCATACATGACAAAATAACTTCCATCTATGTGGGTTAGTAAAAACTTTTAATGACCGATATTTCAAAAAGGCTTTAGAGTAAATTAACAAAATTAAATTTTGTGGTTTTATCTCTAAAAACAGTAGAAATATTCCAGTAATTTAAATATAATGTTAATTTTTTTTTTAAAATATTAATAAAATTTTAACAAGCAAAATATTATGTTTTGACATTTAAACTTGTAAATATAATAAATAAAAGTTAAGTAATTTCTTAACATAAAAGTTTTTTTTTATACATAAAATTGTTATGAAATCGAAGGTAATAGACAATATTTAAAGTAAAAAAAAAAGTCTACGAGTGTGTAGAATATAGCTGTTCCACATGGTACAACTTGAATATTCAAAAATATCAAAAATAACTTTTTATTTTATTATTTTACACAGGAAAAAAAAATTATTGAAAATTTCATTTTGTTTTACAAATAAATCTCTTGAAAAAAAAAAACAAAAATAGTGCTGTTAATTTAATAAAGTGAAGAACAAATGAGTATAATAAATTTGTTTGTAATAACACATTATACCACTTCTGCTATAATATAGCACAATATTACATTGTATTATCTCTTCATTAAAATTAGACAGATACAAGGATTTGTCTCGACAATTATAATAATAAGTTAATTCATATTCGTTGGTCGTTTATCAAAACATAGTGTTATCATATCTCAATAACAGTGAAGAGAGTAATATACAATGATCATACATTTATTTAAATTCGGGAAAACTATAGTAAAATAAAATATTTATTACATGTAATTATTTACATATTAATATTTAAATTTGATATGTGATATTTGATATTTCAGCTTTGATATTAATTTACAAGTTAACAGACCGAATAAATTATTAAAATAACAAAACAAATACATTAAATTTCCTTTTTTTAATTTTATTGAAAACATCAATGATGAAAAATAAAAAAATTATAATTTATTTGTTTGTTCTCTTATCAACAAATAAAAACAAAAAATTATTTTAATAAAATTTTATAATAAACAAGTATTCTTTATCAATTTTTTTCAAAAATAAATAAATAAACTTTTTTATTTTTTATATTTTTAACTTTAATATAAAGAGAAAAAAAGAAAGCGATTATTTCTATTTAAAATGGTTTTTATTAAACTTTACAATTTTATGAAAATTGTCTTCTTATCTTCATCTGAAAATATGGATTGTAAAAAAATCCAGTTGGTCCTGGTGGAATTGTATATACATAAATTGTAATTTTTTATATTTTTTTTATTTTTCTCTATCGAGACAAGAATTTCATTTGTTCTGTAGACTGTAGTATTCAACTGAAACCAATTTTGTTTTATCAATCGCAATCTCTTGATCCCCCCAGGGTGACCAGCCTTCTCATGACAGTATCTCAGCTCATCATGAATCGGAAAAAATATTGCCCGAGGCAACAGGTGATATAAAATATGCTCTTAAAAAGATAATTAAAAGGAAATAAAAAAAACAAAATTAACTATCAGGATGAGATACAATATTCTCTAGTATTGAATCAATTTTTTATTTATATTTTCATAATTTTTCGGTTACAAAGTAATACGGGTATATAGAGTATTTTTTTTTAAATTTATTTACAATTCTGGAGCAGCGAAAAGAGTGATATTACAGGTTGGTTTATTCGAAGTTAAATTTAAAAAAAAAAAAAAACTACTGTAGATGATGACGCTGGAAAATGAGCTTTAAATTTCTTGAAAAGTGTATCATCTTGATAGTCACATTGTTACATAAAAAAAGCAGAAGATGAAGACGTTAGCCAACTTGGTAATAAACTTTATTGCTACCACCTTTCAGGTAATTGTCTGGAAAGAAAAAAAAGTCCAAGACAATTGGATCTCATCAACAAAAAAAAGTCATGGAAACAAAATAAGGAACTTCTTTTTATATATATATTTTTTTATACGGAAAAAAGTGGTGGAAAATAAAGAAAATAAAATGAAAAACTCACTGTTTGGTGCTGCAAATTTGAGGAACAAATGGACACTGGTTTATCTTGTGTGCAAGTTTTATCCAGCAGATTTATACTCTCACAGCTATACTTGCTGACTTTTCCATCCTCATTGTGGGAGTAAAAATACACAGAAAAGGTCTACACTTCAACAACATCAGAACTCCACTTGTTACCACATCCATAAATGAAAAAAAAAAAAAACTAGAGAATGGATAAAAGAAAAAAATATAAAAAGAAGAAAGAAATCTTTGTGCATGCTTCATTGTGCACTCCAACTTTAGTGACACAAGTACAACAATGATTCTCAAGATAAATTTTGTTATTTTAGTATGATACTACTTAGCTTTTTATTACGATTTTATTTTTTTTTTGAAATAATATTTTTTCAACAAAAAATAAAATAATCGAGTTTATTTATTTATAATTTTTTTTTCTTTTATATATTAAAAGTTATAATTAATTTCTGGACAGCCAGTTCCAATAATAAAGCAATAGAAAATATATTTTAGAGCAACTTATGCAGCTGCAGCTGGAGGTTGTGCTGTAGTAGGTTGTTGTCCTGTAGTAGGTTGTTGTCCTGTAGGAGGTTGAACTGTTGGTAATTCAATTGGTAGTAATCCTCCTGAAAATCTTCCTATAGGAATTAAAACTGAAGGTGGTTTAACAGTACCAGCTGCACCAACAGTACCATTGAACTTTTCCGACTAGTGGTACTGATGATAAAATCATACCAATTTTTTGTTGTACACTTCCACCGACATCTGTAACTGATCCAATAACTGACAATGGATTACTGCTTGTAGCTGAAATGATGTCAGAAATTGCAGTTAAATTTGATAGACCCAATAGAGGTGTTGGTAAAGTTACTGGTAGAATTCCTTCTACTGCTCCTATTGGATTTGCTGATGCAGCTGTTGTAGCTGCTTCTTCTGGAGCAGGAGCACCCATGACAAATTGAATTAACTGGAAAATTAAACAATGATATAATTAAATATATAAAAAAATAATTAATAACAAATTACATGATTTAAAACTTACATTCAATTGAGATGTCAACAAAACTGCAAAAACAATAAGACTTATTTTAGCCATTTTAATAGTGTTGCTTTGACTTTGTATTATTTTTTTTTTTTTATTGAAATATCAAAAGAAACACAAAGTTGAACTGAAGCCTTGACTTTGTACGTCCGCTTTATATACACTGTTATGACTAAATTTTAATGACTAAAACGTGACATTTTTATTAGCACGTGACTTTTTCTCTGATTCATTACAAGTTGATTATTCACGTATGTTATGTTTTTGATTATATTTGATGTACAAAAAATAACTTGAAAATTGTTTTTAAATTTTTAAAACTTGACATAATTTTTTAATCATCATGAATTTATCAACTAAAGTATTGACAATCGTTAGCATTGAAATGATAAATTTTAATTGAATATTTATCAAGAAATTCTTTTGCAAAAATTCAATTTACTGCACGTGTGTTCGTAAAATATCTCGTATCACATTTATTTGTTTTTTTTTTATTTTACGTCAAAGAATTTGGTCGATTAATCATCCATGCGGGACGTCACTTGCAAAACTCTTCAGCGAATAAAGATCTAATTTAATTTTTTTATATATAAATTCACTATTTTTTTATTTTTCTTTATCAACACCAGCTTGAAAATCAATTTGTCAAGATTTTGTTTCCATTGTCCTTTTTAAAATTTTCTGAAAAGTGTCAGATTTATTTTTCTGGTTCAATATATATATATATATATATTGTCGAGTAATTTATAAGTAAATTTAATATGAGAAAGCTTATTATATCGAGTGCGTAGTTTATTCAGGAAGATAAAGAAAAAATAAATTATTTTCATAATAACTTGTTCGTAACAAAAAAAAACCTCGGTTCCAAACTTTTTGTATTTCATTATATTTAATAGATGATTTATTAGCTAATAAGATTTGTTTTGACACTGAATATATCAAATAAAATATTAACTAAATTCATTCACAAGAAAAACAGCCATGTCAATCAATATTTATTGTCAACTTTTCATCTCTCTATCAGACATTTTCTAAATGTATAAACGTCCTCATTTTTTTTTCTATTTTTTATCAGAATAATAATATATACATTAAATAAAAGCAATGATAAAATTTCAAACAACATTGATATAGTTTAAGCTAGAATTTTAAATAAAATATATTTTGCACACATGGAAGCATATCTTTTATTGTGTGGTTTTTCATAGCCACAAGCAAAACCATAAAACTCATAATTTTTGGTGTGTGTAGGTTACGATGTGGTCGAGAATACGTAAATGTGCAAGAAAAAAATAGAAAAAATAAATGTAATGAAATGTTGACACAATGGTCAATAAATTCCTATATATAAATTGTAAATTTTATACATAGTCAGCAAAAACATTGAAGCCACGATGAACTTGTCCTCAACAACATTACATGACACTCTGCAATGTGTTCAAATTTGTATGGTCAAACATATTATGTAACCAGAAAAAAAATATAGCGACATAATTTTAAACTCGGAATTTAAATGATTTTTTAATTATTTATTGTAGTTACATAATTTACGTGTCAAAATTTTTAAATCTTTAAAAAATTTTATTATCTATTAGTTTGGTTAAACATATTGCATCAATGACACGATCAATTTAATTAAATATTAATTGAGTTGAAATTATTACTGTGTTATAATTACTCAGTAAAATTATATGCAGATAATACAGCTGATAGAGAAAACCTCTTGGACTTTGTGTGGAATTTAGAGGAAATTAAATTAAACTAAATTCTACTTCATTTAGATATGACAGGATATAACCAGGTTTGTCTTATGCATGTGGCTTCAAAGTAAATGCCAGTCGTATACATTTACCATTGATTAAATTCATAAATTTAGACTTTATTATTAAAGCATTGAATTTGAATATAAAATTATTCTTTTTCATTGTATTCTCTTTGTAAAAAATTATATATTTTTTATTTGTTTAATTTTTATTTTCAAATTCAAAATTTTGCTTAGTGTGACATCTTTTATTTAAGTATAGCGACTGTTAATGACATCGGCCATTTTGATTCCCTGTTGTCCTTATAAAATTACTGCGTCATTTACATATGTACTTACATAACACTACCATGACACCATAGCTAATCGCAAGACGTTAAAACAACACAAAAAGAAATGCCATCAAGGTATTAATGTGCTTATAAATATAAATTAATTGTCAACAAAATACGTGCATCTAATATATCATTGTGATTGTGTAAGAATTTTACTAATTAAAGTGAATTGTTTATTTGTTCCAGGCTTTTGTTGAACGTCAAAAAGTACGACGTAATTTGTTGGTGTCAAACATGATGTGGATTGTTGATCGTCTATGAACATCACGTATGTATTATTATTTTGTTTTTAATATATTTTAATTATCTTTTTTAATTTTTTCTTAAAAAAATTTACAACTATTGTTATGTTGTTTTTCATTTAATGATGATGATGTCAGTTTTGTTGAACATCAAATGACAAGATTTGTTTGTTGTCAAGTGACTTGTCTCTTTTTTTTTGTGTTTAAGTAAGTCTGTATGATTATTATTTTTTAAATTATATTGTTTAGATTTTGTTTAAAATAATTGTGAATGACAGTGTGTCAATACTTTTATTAATTTTATTAATCTAAATTAATTTGAGTAGTTCATTAACCTCAAATAACATTTGATAATTGAAATTAATTATTTTATATCTTTTCAGGTGCTTGCCAAGACAATCATCAAGAATGCCATTCACTTGCTGTTGAAAATCGAGATCCTGGATCTGCTTTATCAAGTATGTGATATTATTTTTTTTTCAATCTACACATATTTAATTTTTATTTAAAAAAAAATTATCAGAAAACCTTTGATTGATCATGTCTGGTCTTGACATGTTCTAGAGTAATTTTTATCCTCAATTAATTAAATTTTCATAAATTTTTAATTTAATCTTCACTCGATAAATAATTTAACTAATTAAATTATAAAAAATCGGTAAAATTTATTAAAAACAAACTCATGCATGTATAATAATTATCCGTTCAAATATAACTTAAATATTTAAATATTTTATCTATACAATTTATATAATGATTTTGGAAAAATTGGATCAAAATTGAGCCAATAAAACTTTTACAATTTTCAATAATGCGACATCATTACACTAATGGCCTTGATTTTTTCACTCGAATCACCATGTTGGAATTGGATCGTAAAATTTTCCATTGAACAAATGATTTTTTACAACAATGTGCTTAAAAAATAATAGCAAAATAAAAAAAAGCAAAACAACTGTCGTGTTCAAGGGTAGAAAAAATTTATAATAGTAGACATAATGTGAAAAAAATAAATAATAAAAATATAGTTCACCAACATGAGTAAAATCAGGCTATTCATCGTGAAGTCTCGACACTCCATCATCACTTAATCTCTTAGCATCATATATATATATAAAAGTAGCTTTACAGTTGTAGACCTTTGATCCTCTTTTTTATCATTCTCTCTCGGACACAAATTCGCCTTTGTCCAAAATATATATACACACATTTTTTTAACTTTTTATTTTCACACTAAGTGTAACTCCATTTCCGTTATTTCATCATCTCGAGAATGCTTTTCACGACAATTTTCACTCCCTATTTTCATTTCTCCTCTTATCAAAATGAAAGTGGCTAAAATTATAAATAATGAATTTTATTACAACCTTATTTTCTCGTGCACGTGTAATAAAATATTTTTAATCTCAAATTGAGAATTCCAAACTCTACTTTTTTTATTTTTTTAAATATATATATATTTTTATCTTACTGTATTTGCTAACACACATATTTTTCATCATTTTATCTTATCGATGCATTCATTCATTTATTTATTTCACTGCAACAAATTACTCGATCTTTTTATTCGCATGCTGAGCTTTTTTCTTACGGTTACGCTTCACTTGATACTTCATGAGTTACGACTTGACGTAATCCACAAGCACCACAATCTCAAAAGCCCAAATAATCTTTAGGTTTGCATAGTTTTCTCTCAAGTTACAGGGCCACATTTACACTGATGTGAACACATTGATTTATTATTTTTTATTCACATTTATTATTTTCATTTGCACTCATATTTCACGTTATATAAAATAACGTCATGTATACAAGACTGCATGCGAATAAAAAATAAAAATATACAAAATATAGTGGTAAATATCGTGAAGAATTAAAATGAAAAATAAAATAGTGTTCGAAAATATTCAGGGATAAAAAAGAATCCTCTTGAGAAAGTTTTCACCCTTTGGAAAAATAAAAACAAAAAATTGTTTTTCCTGACAATTGTCTTGAAAAATTATTATAAAAAAAAAATGTTATGTCGAAACCAACCGCATGGAAGTTATCCCATTGACAAAAATATAGAAAAAACTTGGAGTTTGAAATACAATAAATAAATAGAATATATATTTATCAAAGTTTTTTTTTTTTTAGTCTCTATTGTGATATATTTGACGAGAAAAATTTGTAATATTTGAATCGACACAAACAAATTGACACGGGATATAAATTCTATTTATTCATTTTATTTTTTTTTTCGTGTTTTATTTGACGCTCGTTTAAACAAAGTATCATTGTTTTTAGTATTTTTTTTATTCATTGTTTGTATAATAGACTTGTTATTTTTTTAACTGCAATGGTATAAAATCTACACATAATCTCGTATTTCGAAATGCCTAATAGAAAAGGTTTCCATAGAGAAAAAAAAAACTTTCTTAAAGTGTATACTTAAAAAATTGGGTAAAATAGAGTACACATAAAATTTTGGACAATTGACATTTAAAAAATTCAAGATAACACAATTATTTTAATCTTACTCGGCGTTTTACATTTAAAAAAATTTTTTTTTTTTTTTCGGGCTCTTGTATCATTTCTATACGCATCAGGGCACACAAGTCGACGCTAGAAAAAATGGTCGGTTAAGACAAAAGGAAAAACTTTTCCCTGGGGTATGCTTCAGTGTGAAGTAGATAAAAAAAAAAAAGCCAGATAAAGCAAAAATAAAAAAAATATATAAAAATAAAAAGACCATAGACTGAGGACACTCGTACGGATTTTTGCAATGAGATTTGCTGAGGTGAGCATTTAGAAAATGAGATAAAAAAAAAAACCCCATTTAATGAATAAAAATAATAATCATAGAAAAAAAAAATTACCTATGTATAAAGAAAATAAAAAATATATTCGTACTTGTTGGAAAATTTTTGAGGACGGTCGATGTGATAGTATAACGCCATCATTTGGGAAATTCGGGAAACCTCTGGCGTTTGTTATATAAAAAGCAGGTTTGAGTCTCGGCTCAATCACTATTCTTATCAGATAATGAGAATAAATAATTTATTCATCTTTTAATTACCAGTATTAAATTGTTTATCTTGAAATTAAATTTAAGTTTTTTGTTTCGTAAAAAAATTAATGAATACACTTATCAGCTCAGATGAATTATTGATTTTCTTTTATTGAAATTTATAACTCATTTATTTATTTATAGATAATTTATTTGATATTATAATTGCAAATTTTTTGAATCGACTGCAATCATGCGCAGTTTTTTTTCTTTAAGTTATTTTCATAATTGAATTTTCCAATGTTGATGGTTATTGTCACTCGTGAATAACTCGAGTACTATTCAACCAACATGATGAAAAAAAATATAAAATTTTTTTTAACAACTTGAAGAAGCTGCATAAATAAATATTTTAAAATTTAACTTGAAATAAACAGTCGTATAAAATTTTATATATCATAATCTATAACAATAGTAAATATACTCGTTATGTTTTCGTACATAAAAATATTTATCTTAAAAATAAAGTAACACTTTAGGAGATAAAAAAAAATACCAGCCATATATCGTATAATATTTTTATAATTAATAGAAAAAATAATAAAAATAATTTAAATAATTTATAAGTAATCATTTCAATCATTCAGTCTTATGATGATTTCCATAAAAATCCATTAATTTTAATTATTAATTCATTTATTTTATAAATAAATTGATAATTTTCTTTATTTGCTAGACTTTTATGAAATAAAAAATTTATTATCTAATTATTCGAAATGATTATTGACTCTTTTGTTGATAAAAAAAAATGCACTTTGGAATAGGATCTTAAAATACTTTTACGACTATGAGATATATTCACATTATTAAATACGTGATAACCCTCTCGTGAAAAGATGAAAGTGACAAAGAAATAAAAAATATTAAAAAAAAATATTGTGGTTATATCTTTTGTGTTTAAACTAGAGCATTTTTATTTTCCATTTACACATTCAATTTTTAAAATACCAATGAAAAATAAATGCTGAATAATGATGAAAAATAAAATGATAAGAAAATAAAAAGAAAGAAAACCTTTAAACTATTTAATCGTAATTTTTTTTTTTTTTATTATTTTATATTTCAATAACTTTTTCTTTTGTTACTACATTTGTGTATTAAGTCAGTATAGTATTATTTCTTTACCAGCATCGACCTCAATTGCTCTCAATTTCATCTATATATTATTCATTACTTAAACCCCCTCACCCTAATTTTATTTTTATTATTTTTTCTCATTACAATTTATATTTATACACATTGCTTGATGTATCAAATTTCTGTGACTTCAATTGTTCAAGATTCTTACGGGGGAAAATTATTGCTCAATTTTTTTTTACCGAAAAAAATTATTCCAATTGTCTACTCCGATTTTTCCCTATCGACAGAGGGGTTAATACAACTCAATAATATTAAAGCACTTGGTGAATTACAATTTTAAGGGGGCAAAAATAAATAACACAATTTTTAAAATGCACACAATAAAATAATTTAAAAAATTATATTAAAAATGTTACATCAAAAGTAAAATATACTCATGCAACTATCAATTTGTTTATCATAATAAATTATTATTATTAATTTTTTAAAAATTAAATTATTCAAGCTGTTGAAAAGTCTATCAACAAATATTTTAAGTAATTTTCAAGTCCAGAAAAACGTTTATAGTTTGATGATATTTATATTCCCGCTAAAATAATAAACCACGTGGAACGCAAGCGCAGGATCTTATAAAACACGTGGAAATGATCAGCAAAATATATAAACCACCCTGTGTATAGATTGTAGGAGAAAAGGGTGCCGACGAAATACGAACAGTCGCGCGCGAGCCGCTGTCACAGTTAGATCCGTTTTATTCCGTCTTGGTGAGTTTGAACATATCGCACGAAGTTTTATTATTTAAAAAGTTTTATATGTATTTTTTTTTTTTAATATAAAAAAAAGTACAATAGATATTTTGAGTTAATGAAATTTTTTTTTAAACTTAATAGACAATAGTAATAAACATTGTGAGATAAAAAAAACGAAACAAATCAATGCATGTTTTCGTTGATGGCTCATATTTTTCTGGAATAAAAAACAGACAAATTTTCATTTGGAAAATTGTTTTAGCAAAGACACGTTAACCTGACTGATGTAAGTTTCATTAATTTATTTTTCTATTTACGTATGATTTATTATTCAAACAATCATCAACTATTTATCGGTATGAGCTGCATAATCAATCAGATGCAAAGAGCTTTTTCTTGTTTGTTTTATATATCTATTTTGTTTTTCATTATTTAATTTTAAATATATATATTTTTTACTCACACCTAAGCTCTTTTGGCATTTTTTACTTCTTTTCTAGTTAAATAAGCTTCAAGCTTTTTTGGATAAATAATAATAACAATTATCGACTGAAAAAGTATTTGAAATGTTTTGTATAATTTTTTTTTCTTAAAATTTATTTATAATTTTGTTAAATACATTGTTGCTACCACCACAGACTTTTATCGTTTTAACTGAAAATTTTTTGTATTGATTTTATGCTCATAATTTACGTTAGGTTAATGAGATTGTCATAAGAGGGTGAATCGATTACAATGTAGAAATAATTTTCAAGATTACGAAGACCTAAAAGTTGAATTAAAAAAGTCAATAATATATGATAAAATTCCAATCAAGTATATAACCTTCATTAAGCTCGAATTTTTATTATTTATTTTTGTTTATTAAATTAATTAATTTAATTATTTATTTAAGTTGATTTTTTTTTATTTATATTTTAGTAGCGGAAGCAATATTTACTTTTTTTTTTTCTTTCACTCTACTAGCAAATTTAATTTTCCGTCTCTCGGGAATGCCTTCAGAGCAATCGATATATATATAGATATATTTTTTGTTGAATGTAATTTTATCGCAATGGGCACTGAACCTATATAAATGCCAAACTACTGTCATCATAATGTTTGCGCAAGAGATTGCTATGCACTTACTCGCATTTCAAAAACTCAATTTCATGGAGTTTACCGTTGTGTATATGAGATACATATAAAGAAAAAATAAAAATGAAATTCGCTGGACTAGGGGTTGATCATAAAATATAAACAAAAAAAAATTGAAAATAGAAATAATAGATAAAAGCCTGAGAATATACCATGTGCATGGTATTTGCTGATGTTTCAATTTTACAGATAAAAAATGAAAAAAAATATTATTAAATTGTCGCTGAGTATAAAGTAGTATTTTCCATCTATATTTTCACATGTATGGTACTTATGAAAGCGTGCAAATCATCGATCCAGTAGGCTTAAAATTTTATCATGTCCATTTTTTTTTTCTTTTCCCTTTTCTATTCCACTGTCACTTGCGCAGTTGTCTTGTTTATTTGACAATTGAATCATAGATATATATACACAAATAAATACGAGTAAATAATACACCCCACCTTATAACCAATTGTACAAACAATGTTGCAATAACAAATACAATGATATTGGCTGTATTTGCATTTTCACGTTTGTTCAAATATCACGATGGAAAGGTGATCATTGCCCCAGGCTAACTTTTCAAATTCGGGGCTATATCCTTATGATTATATTGAACCCCTAGAGATGAATAAAAGTGTTATAATATTTTCAGTATAATATTATGTTAACGGTTATTTGAGACTTGTAAATTTGAGAAAAATAAAAAATTCCCCCAAGCCATCATTATTTATTTATTGTTTCTTTTTTTCTAGAAAATTTATAAAACCATATTACTGTATATTTTTTCAGATATTACATATAAATTTTTTTTTTTTAGATTAATGTAGATGTGCGGCGCTTTGACACCCTGTGAAAGGGGGTTGTAGCGCTGCACTGCGTCAAAATTTTGACGTGAGCTTGCAAGCGGAAAGACCGCCAAGGGTGAGCGTTTTCGAGATGAGCTATGAAGGGTGCCTTGGGCTGTTTCCTAGCCATCATCATTGTACAATTGGCCCAGAAAAATATTTATACTACAGCACTACCACCCATCGTCAAGATTGGTAAGTTTTTACAAGAATTTTATTATAATAATCCGGCTTTTTGTATTTAAGAACAAAAAGAAAATCATCGAAAATATCGTGGCTATCTACAGTCAAAAAAAAATATATTCCTCGTGTAATTTGGTTTAATTATTGATGAGAATTTAGTGACACTAGAGAAATCGTAGATATTACAGATATTTGAAACAGTGTGGTCAAATGAAGAGCAAATATGGTTTGGTGGCTTTGTTCACCGTAAGCTATATCTATGTAGGACACTTGTGTTACAAGCTATAGATGCTTCTGAATGCCATACCCATTTACTGGCTATTAATTTATGAGCATTTAAACATTATATGCGTTTTACCCACGTACAAAACCACTACTGTTATAATAATAATGTTTCATGAAGTTTCATGTCAATCATTTACGATGACCCAATCAATCATTGCTCTTTGTCCTCCAATTAATATGACAATTAATTTTTCAATACTTTCAATATAGTTTTTATTTTAAAAATTATTCATTTCATTTGAATTATCATGTTATCTAATTAAACATTATTTGATATTCATAATCATATAAATTTTCATTGAATAAAATTATTTATCGTTTATTTTATTTCATAAAATAAATTTCCATCTATAATTGTCAAATAACTTTTCATCAATTTTAGAGTGAAATTATCTCATTTAAATTATAAAATGCATAATGAAAATATTAGTTAATAAATTGAAATTATAGATACATTTATTTCAATTAAAAAAAAGTAAAAAAGTTAATTATAAATTAATATCAGTGCAGTCAATATCAGTAGAATTGGTAATGAGATTTTGTGAAATTTTTTTATTATAATTATTTTTTATTGATTTATAAAGTACAAAATGATTTGATATTTATATTTATTTATAAATACATATTATATTGTACTATATAAATTGAAAAAACAAATGTAAAAAAATTGCGCAAATTTTGTTTTTTATTATTCATAATAAATGAGGGTACAGAGGGAATGAAATATCGAATTTCAAATGAATACTGACCAGTCCGGAAAACAGCTACTGTCTAGTCTACCATATATTCTTTATTATGGTTTTATGTCATCTATATTTGTACATACATTTATCTCAATGTTGATATTTGTCACTGAAAATAAATTCATAGGATAAATAGTAATTTTTCAAATCGATATAGGTGATTTTTCATGATTCATTGACGAAAAATTTTTCAGCTAAACCCTCTGAGAATTCGACTATTCTATTGGGATTTTTAAATTCAATAATATAAACAGTCATATTTTACCTGCTACTTTTATCATTATTATTATTTTTTTTATTAAATATCAAGAGACCCTGTAGAGTATTCCTCAATTTTTTTACAAAAAAATCTATCAATAATTATATAAAAATTTTTCTCAATTTCATTAGTAATTAATTGTTATCATGAAAATATTTCGAGAGTTCAGTAAAATATTATTAAAAAATAAAACAATAAATTTTTTTTTTAGTTTAAAAATAAAAGTACATAATTAGTTCATTTAGTAAAAGAAAAAAAGTATTACAAGTTTCTTGGCTAAATTTTTATCTATTTATTGCGAAATTTGGAATTGTGAAATTGTGAAATTTTATTCTTTTATAAACAATCGTTGGTGCTTATGATATAGATCTTCAATTTATTAGCATTGAGTTGAAAAATTCCCCAGAGTGTTGTATAGTTGACAGTTGAAGTAACGTGTTACCAAGGGAATATGATAAATCCAAACTTAATTCACCAAAATGTTTATCTGCCTCCGGGATAAAAGACCGTAGTAAAACGACCCAAGAAGGAGTCATGATGTCTCCTTGAATTTCAAACTATTTTTCATTCTATACTGTAGGTGTTTGTTTGAAAAATAAACAAATATACAAGACACTCTGAACCCATGTCACTATCTACCAAGATTTATAGTCACACTTTACGACAAAAAAAAAATAAAATATAAACTATTTTAATAATAATAAAAACAAATAAACAGTTAAAATGTTTTTCGTTGAAAAAAAATATAATAAAATAAAATATATATATGCATGGATTTTTTAAATCTCAGCACGTACATTTTTTTTGTGATTTAAGAAAAGTTTTAATTTATAGAAAAAAAAAAAAAAAAACCTTAATGAATCAGGGAATTATCAAAAATTCAATTTTATCTTTTCAATTCAATTTATGGATAAGCCCCTTTTAGAAAATTCAATTTACCATATAATTTAATTAAACCACAGATAAATTTAAAATTCAAAAGAAAAAAAAAAAAAACAATAAAAAATAAAACAAACGTATAAACAACCTAATAGTTGATATTTTATTTCGAATTTTCAAAAAATATACATAAAAATTAATGAAATTGAAAATATTTCTGTGCCAAATGTGGTTAGAAATTTTTTTTTGTTGCTTTATTAAAATTTTGTTTATTTAATATTTTAAAAACAAAAGCTTCGGTTGACAAATGAAAATATCCATAATATTCCTTGTGAGTTACTTAATCAACTAGACAAATTTCAAAGATTTCCTATTTTGCGTTTTCCTGTGAAAAATTCAAGACTCTCTATAGGCGAGACAGTACATATGAATT
>JAPYYR010000767.1:0-34660 GCA_030523065.1 Aphidius colemani
CATTATTATTACTTTAATTAACATTCCAACAACTTAAACAATGATTTAATAATTTTTTTTAGTAATAAATTTACCTGATCAGCCATGTTGTAACCGCCGTCGTGGTGGTACGTTGTTTGATGATGCTGTGGCACGCTAAGTGACAAGTCGAGGTTGTCGCTTCTCTGTAACAATCAAATTAAAGTTCAAAAAATTATTAATTATTATCCATAATAACATAAAACACTACACTAAATTTATCAACATGATAATGTTGCTCATAGCAACAGTAATCATTACAATTTTTTATTATCAAAAAACAAATATAAATTAAAATTCAAAATTCAGGTTTAAATAAATTCAATATAAAAAAATAAAAATAAATATATACACATGTGTTTTAAAAAATAAAAGATTAAAAATAATATTATAAAATGACTATTGACATTATATTAATGATTAATTTAATGCATAGAAATTAAAAATATATTTAAATTTATTTTTTAAAAGTAATTTCTTCCTATTTTTGTCATTTATAATTACAAAAAATATTTAATAACATTTTATATAACATTATTTTAAATGTGTTTTGCTAACTGAAATAAAGTGCCAAGTTTTTATGAATTAATCATATTACACTGAGTATTATTTATATGAAAAAAAAATGATGATAAATTAATGAAAAAAAGTATAAAATATGTGCAAAGAAGTGTATGTATAAAATATATAAATATAAGTTTGACTTAAAATATGTACTTGTGATAATATATATTTAAAATTTGAAATTTTAATAATAATAGTTTACAGTGAATATGTGTGTGTGTGTGTGGGTATGTAATATGTATGTACTTGAAAGAACGAGTCGCATAATTTTCCATGTCCCTGGTGGGATGCCGTTGTAAATACGAAGCCCACCATGAATTACCGCAATTACGCACAAATTACCGTCTCTATCTCTATTATATTCTGTCGGTTGTGGGGACTACTATTACTTTCATTTATTTCTTGTTATTTTATTATTATTATTTTTTAATTTATTTATTAACCCTGTCTGTTGTCCTTCGTCATGGTCACTAGGCTGATAATTATAACTTATCATACCTTTGATTAGACATAGAAATTATTACATACAATTTTGATAATAATATTTGATGAATTTAATTTTCACGTTGATATTTTCAAGTTAAATATACTCGTGTTTTTTATTTAATTTGTATTTTTGTCTAAAATAAAATCTACGTAGATTTTGGATGTAAATTAATTAGCGATTTCATTGTTTTTCATATTTCAAGTTTAATTTTTGATATTTTCGATCGAATCTTTTTTTTTTTTTTCATTATTAAATTGAAATTGTTTCTTTTTTTTTTTTGCTTTTCATCTTTTGATTGGAATTTAAATTTAACTGATAAAATTTGTGGTATTTTTGTCTCTTCAATAAATGGGAATAAAGCAATGTTCAAAGGGGTGTTTAAATATTTCGTAAATTTGAAATCGTTTCTCAAATAGCATCACAGCACCCTTTTCAAGAATTGTCGGAATGAAAACAATGCCATTGTCAATATATATACATCATATTGTAAATACAATGTACAAAGTATCTTCTTCTTTTTCTTTTTTTTATCATCATTCTCTTTTATAGTATTTGCATTGATAGTCGTAAGTTTAAATTGTCATTTTCAAGACTCCAAAATACACATAACTTTATTTAATGCACCATATATTGACTGAATTAACTCAAAATAAAATCCGAATAAATATAAAACAAAAAACAACTAAATAAATTAATTACAATTCAAATGTAAAACAAATATCAACAACATTATTTTCAAGTCAATATTAAATAAATAATAAACAACTTTACATTAATATCAATACAAAACCATAATAATATGATTAAAAAATATTTTTACAATGTAAATTTTCAACATACACCTTGTTTTAATCATAAATCAATAAAATAAAAATAAATAAATAATAAAATTCATAAATTATCATGATCCTCAAACAAGTCAATGATTATATACAGAAAAAAAAAAAAAATTCAAATAAGAAAATAAGCAATATATATTTTTAAATTTTTAATATAAAAAAAAAAAGTAAATTTACTGGTCAGCTGCTGATCTCAGAATAAAAAAAATACTTAAATAAGAATAAGGTGAAGACAAGAATAGAGGTGGAGCAAATTCGAATTATATACAATGAAATAAAAAATAAAAAAAAAAATTTATAATATCAAAAAGAAAGAAAAAAAAAAAAAAGGACGAGAATGAATAATGGTATTTTTGTGTGCTGGAATTCGTTGTGCATCGACCCTTTTTCCAGGTCACTGGATCTCACTATGCCTTCAGGGATAAAAAGAAAAATGAAAATTATATAAAAAAAAAACCAGGAAGATCACCCCACAGCCAAGTCAGAAATTTTATTTCTCCATGGCGAGACAAAATGGATAAATTTTCCTTTTAAATAGCCATAGAAACCATAGAAAAATGAGAAATAAAATAAATAATAGTCAGATAATAATAGTGCACTATTAATTCATTGAGTAAATAATAAATATTGAAGAAAAAAATAAATAAAAATTTTTGAAATGAAATTAAACAAGTGTAAGGAGATGGTCGACATGCATGGGCGCAATGTCAAGCTAATTGGATTCTGGTATTTAATTCCATTTCACCTGGCACACAGACACAAACAATATTTAATTATTATTTTTATGTATTATCTTCAGCTTTTGGCAACAAGAAAAATGAAAGAAAAAATAAATTAGTTAATCACTGCTTGCGTGTGGATCAGTTTGACTTTGATGTGACTCAACAATACACACAGTAAATAAATATTATTTAAAAAAAAATAATAATATGAGTATTTTTTAATTAAAAAAAAAAAATTAAAAAACATAGCAACAGCAGGAGAAGAATTAAGATGAATATTTTCACACCTTTATTCGTTTAATGTTAACGCCCAGTTGTATTTTTAAAATGAAAAAAATAATAAATTGTTAAACTACCAGTTTGAGAGTTAATATTATTCAGAATAAAATTAAATTTAATAATATTTATGTTATTTAATAAACGACAATGCATGATATAATAATTTAATGTTTATATAAATAATTTTAATGTAGTTTTGTTATTTAATAATAAAATTAATTTAAATATTTTACTTTTTTAAACACACGAAGAATTCTTATTCATTGTTGAAAAAATTAATATCTAAATTCAATTTATATGTGTTTTTTTAATTGTTTTATGATGGAAAATTAATGGGAAAATAATTTTGAATTGAAGAAAATTTATTAGTTAATAAAACAATGTTTTTAATAAAAATAAATGGATTTTTTTCTTTTGGCTTTTTGTGAAGATAAAGTGAAATTTAAGAATGAATATAAAAAAAATTGTCGTTAAATTTGATGTTCCATTATGTAAAAGGTAATATCATCTGTTTGAAATTCTTTGAATCAGATATTTGCATACATTGAAAAAGTTTCAATCTTCAATAGTATGAAATAAATTTTTTTTTTTTATTTTCATTATTCAGTAGTATAACGTTTTTTTTTTTTTTTTTTTTTTTTTTTTTTTTTTTTTTTTTTTTTTTTTTTTTTTTTTTTTTTTTTTTTTTTTTTTTTTTTTTTTTTTTTTTTTTATTTATATATTTTATTTTTTTATCATATTAAAATTCAAATTTCAAATGATTTTATTATTTTTTCAATTTTAATCAAAAAATTTTTTAATTAAAAACAAATACTACGAAGGAATATAAATATTCTGATTGAGTTGAAATATTAATTGAATTTTTTCATACATATATCTGTAGATTGATGAAAAAATAATATTCACAATTTTAAATAAAACATTTCATGTTTTTTCAATAATTTTTTTATTAACTTTTTAATTAATTTATTTTTTTATTTTTTAATATTCAAGAGGGATTTTTTTTTTTCAGTAAAACACGAGTAAATCCTTTTTTTTTCGAGGAAAAAATATTAAAACATTGATGATGCATATACAAATTCTGTTTGATTAAAATAAGAGTTGAAAAATTCTCCTCGTTTAACTGGAAAAATTTAAATAATTTTTTCTTTTTTGAAAATTATTATTTCTTTTTTCCATTTGAGCTTGTTCAAACAGCCACGTGCCGAATAAGTTTTTGTAATTCCAAAAAATGCATGAAATGCAAAATTATTCCCGATAAATAATGCAAACTGTCAAAAAAAAAATATCCGAAGAAAAAAAACTTTATTTTTATTATTTAACTTTCACAAATGAAAAATGCATGTGAATAAAAAAAAAAAAAAGAAAGAAAAAATTAAATAAATAATTTTTTCACTCTAAAAACAGAATAAAGGAAAAAAATTATTAAAATAATTTGAAAAATGACTTGCATTTATGTCAACGTTGAAATGAAATTAAAAAAAAAATTCCATTAAATTATAAATTTGACTAATGTATATTTGAAAAACTAGAATTTAAAAAAAATAATAAAAATAATTTACGAAATAAATATAAAAAAATGTCAAATTAAAAATGAAAAAAAAAAAAAATTAATTATCTTGAAGATGAAAATAAATACATCTTCCAATTTAAAGAACAGAAAAAAATATAAATAAAAGATTTAAGACAAGTCAGATAATATTTATGAGATTGAATATAAAGTTTGAATAAATTGTGGAAAATAAATATAAATATATATATATTTTATCGAGATGAAATAATTTATAAAAAAATTATTATTATTTTTTGTTTTTTGATCGTGATAAGAGTTTATCAGACGCGAGTGAGTCAGTTTGATATATACAGAGTCTTTGGAATGTGACACAACATGATCTCAGTATCAATCATGATAAGCAAATAAATTTTTAAATCAAAAAAACAAAAAAAAAAACTAATATTTTTTCAATTTTCCTAGCAATTAAAATATTTTTCTTCGATACACAAACTAAATTTCCAATTAAAATTCAATTTTTCACATAAATTATTTAGAAAAACTAATATAAACATTTGATGGATGGAAAAAACTTGAAATATTATATTAAAATTTCTTTTGTAATTTTAATTTTTGTACATTTATTTTAGGCTCGAAAGTCAAGACACTTAATCGATTCGATTTCACAATGAAAAAACACAAATAACTTCAATTTACGTGAGAAATTCTAAAGATACATATTGAAATTTTTTATTCAATTTTTTCAATTACCAACAGATATGCAAGCAATATATTTATTTATTGAGAAATATTTTGTGAGAATCCAGTCAAGTGATCTCGATCTAGAATTATAAAATCACTCAGACATCGTAACAGGATTTAAAAAAAAATTGCAAAATATATTTCAAACAAAAAAATAATAATTTATTTAACATTACAAATGAAAAAAACTTGCTCAGTCGTTTCTCACGTGAATAAATTCACCTTAAAGTACATCAATGATTGAAAAATAAACAAAAAAACTCATCCAGTATTTAAAAAAAACGAGTAAAAATTGTCTCATCGAATTTCATATCAAAGCTATTTATTTATTTTATAAATATTTTCGCTAAAAATGTAAAAGAAATTTTATTTTATTGAAAATGATAAAATTAAAAATAACACAGAAGACACAGAGGACGATAAGATATCCTCAAATTGATGATATAAAAACATAAAATAAATCAAAATGACTCAACATTAAATTTATCGATAATAAAATAAAAATTAGGGTGAAAAACTGAGCAAGCAAAGTAGAAAAAAAATTTATAAAATAAATAAAACGAAACTTGGGTAAAATAAATTAAAGAAAGTCGGAACATTTTCACTGTGTTATTTTAGTTAAAATGACTAAGCAGACGAATATTTAAACAGGTTACAAATTCTTTAAAAAAATAACAAAAATCATCTTCAAAAATAATAACCCCAAAGATAAATAATTGACTATTAAAAATAATAAAATTAAAAATTATTATTCAACATATATTCTTGCATAATTGAATAATTTCCTTGATATTATTTATAAAAATTTTAATATAATTCGTTAATTATTATTATTTTTATTCTCAGAATATATTTAATATTAATTTTTGATGGAAATGAGTGCAGCCGTTGTGAAAAAAATTCAAGAGCATTATGTTACCAATTACTGAACCACAAGTAATAATAATGACAAAAAAAAATGAAACAAAAAATAATACATCTGGTAGATATAACACCTGTTTGAAGGTATAAAAAGTAATGAAAATTATTACAAAACAAAATGCAATTTATTTGTTATAAACAAATTGCCATAAGCAATGTTACAATTATTTTTGGATAATAAATTAGTCAATTGATCAATTTAAATTAGTTTATTCTTTGAAATGTAATTTATTTGTTATAAACAAATTGTCATGAGCAATGTTATAATGATTTTCAACTAATAAATTAATCAATTGATCAATTTAAATTAGTTCATTCACGTAATTGAGACAAAATAATTATGAGAATACACATTTTGATTATATGAAACCAGTTAATGTTGATCGAGTTATTCTACTTTCATTTGGCCTCGAAATAAACTATCATAAATAAAAAAAATTTAAATTATATTTACCATCACAATTATAAATTGCAACAGCGGTTGGATTAAATTATAAAAATATATTTAAATATCGATTAACAATGGAGCAATCGATTGGATAATTTTAATTGATATTTATTTCATGTTAATTATAAATGACCTTTTTTTTTGTCCGATTATTTATAAATATATATTATTTATACCAACAAATTGACACTTGTTTACATGTATTTTCTATGTGTGTTTGTATATTCCAATTGAGATTCGATCTATTACAATTACATGGCCAAATATACTCTGCTTGCATAAGAGATACTAATTCCTCGATGAATAAAATATAATTGCAAATTAATTAGCTTTATTTTGCCCTTTGAAATAATTAATTGACGCTGCGAAAATTGTTCAATTATTTTTCAATATTTGTCAATTAATTTATGTAAATTTTCAGGATTTTTTATTGCCATTTTTTGTATTGATTATTTATAAATATTTAATCATGAAATTGTTAAAATTTTTGGAGATAGTCGAGGTAATAAAGCTCGAAAAAAATGATGATAGTACTTTTTTTGGAGGTGGGAAAAAGAATTTTTGTATATTATAATAATGGGAAATAATGTTGGGGATATTATAACAAACATTGTTATTAAAAAAGTCAACAATAATAGTTAACTTGTATAACAATCAGTTCTGCATGAATTGTCGTAGGGCGTGGTGTATAAAATCATCTTGCACGCCTGTATATTTACTCGTCGAATAAATAAATAATAATGTAAACCAAGTATGGATAAGAAAAATATGTTGAATATAAACATTATTCGATGATAATAATATATTGAGTATTATTTTAAAATTGGTAATATATTTTTAGTATAAAATTTTGCTTAAAATTGTTTGAAAAAAATTGGGTAAATTTATTTTTTAAATTGCATAATTCAAAAATATTTTAAAAATAAATTTTTATTAATTTTTTAACAAATTTTTAAATGACAAAATTAATTTAATCTTTGTTTTATTGATTGTGAATAAAATTTAATAATAAAATTTTTTTTTTAATCAACAAAAATGAATAAATTAGGTGGAAAATATTTTTCATTAAATAATTTGAAAATATTAAAATGCAGAATATTTAACCTTAATATTTCAAAATATAATTTACGTAAAATTATTTGCATAAATAATATTTATAATTTATGTAAAATTTTATTAACATGATGTATGTGTGAGAGATACATCTCTATATTTGAAATATTATTAAATACACATGAGAATTAAAATGAAAGTTTTTAAATATTATTATGTCAATGTTGAGAATTAAATATGTTTATGAAAGTAATATCTGTGTGGAAAATCATGTAAGCATTAAATTAACAGGGTTTATTAAAAATTGAGTTCAATGAACTTAAATAAATTGAATAAAATTAAATTCAATTAATAAAAATAATAAAGATACTAATAAAATAAAAATATAAAAACAAACATTACTAATAAATTTGCAAAAAAATAACATAAATTAAATTGATAAAATTTTTTTTTAGTGGACATTTGTTTCGTCAAGTAAATTGTTGACCTTTTAAATATTTCTGACATTTACCAAGAGTTCAACGATTTGCACATTGTAATTTAATTTTTTAAATATTTTTTTTTCAATTAAATCCATCAATCTTTATATAAACCATAAATTCAACATCAAGTTTAGCATTTATTTAATTTTCAATTTATATTTAATTCGACAATGATATTATCAAATTATTTATCAAATAGAAAAATTATTTGTGATTTTATTCTTCAACTAGCTTTATTTTTGCTATTAATATCTAACCAGAGAAAAAAATAATTTAAAAAATTAAAATCCAACAAAAACTGTTTAAATTAAATTATTCAATTTTCTACTTGAATTTAATTTGACATTATTTTTTTAAAGTACTAAACTATTTTTTACAGTTGAATTTATTATCAAAATTTATTCTCGTTATTTATAATTATAATTTAAAAAATAGATTGAAAAATTTAAGAAAAAATTGTCTAAGTTGATATAAAATTTAAATTTATATTTTCAATTTTAGCAATGAGAATTTGTTCAAATAGAATTGCATATTTATTAAATTTGATTTGGCATATATTAAAAAATATTTTAAAAACATGTACACATGTTTTATTACTAAAAAATTAGTTGAGAAATATAATTTCTCGATGGCTATTACATATTCCTCGGGACTTAATATATTCAAACATCAAATTGAAATTTCGTCGTTGAAATAAGCCAACATCACAAACTAAAATTGTGTGTTTATCTATTCAGATTGAGGGTGAATTTTCATTCATGTTGCTTCTTAATTAACTCTATCGCAAATGTACATATACTTATTTTAATATTTAACTATAATTTTATATATTTAAATATTCAGAATAATTTTAAGCCATTAAATAAATAAATATAAATTGCTATTTGACAAACTAGACTATTCATATGAATTTTGTTATTTTTTTATATTTATTTTTCCACATCTTTTTGATGATATTAAATCGTTGAATTTTACAAGGATAAATTGCTGCTAAGTATGTGTCCAATAAATTCACCGAGTGAGGAATAAGCCACCAGGTGTTTGCTAATATGAATCTTTAAGGATGATAAGTTTTATGCTCGTAAAGTCAAATAAATTTTCATAACTGAGATATGAATTTTTTTTGAAAAAGTTATTTATCGAAGATTTTCATCAAAGACAATTATTTATTTAATTTTTTATTTCAATTTATTGCATGTTGTATTAACTCGGCTACAGCCAATTTTATTTTTTATATTTTTTTTTAAAATAATTTATTATTAACTTAATAATTTTTTGTTTTAATGAAAAAATAAATTAATATTTTAACAGTTTAAGAGCCTATACATTAAATTTATTTTTGAATATATTTTAAAGCCAATTTAAATAATTATTTTGAAGACTCTTATCTACGCTAAAAAATCATGAATTTTTAGTTGTAATTTTTTTAAAATACTTATTAATTCATGCAAATATTTTATCATTAAATTTTTAAATTTTTAATTTATAATCAATTGGTTAATAATTATTTTAATGACTTGGCAAATGCTAATTAATCCTTCAAACGTTATGAAAATTTATTGATTAAAAAGGGGTATTTAAGTATTTTTTTTCTGAATTAAAAATTATTAATTTTAAAATGAGGTTAATATTTTGTTTACCAAAGTGACAAGTATTTTTTTTTTTTTTTTCTTTCCATCAGGATATTTTAATTTATTCAATGTAATAAAAAATAAAAACATAAATTTATTATCATACGATGAAATTTATTTTATTTGTGTATATAAATTAGATGTAATTATAATTATTTTTATTTTTATTAAAATATTTTCCAAGGTTTTTTAAATTATTGTTATTTAAAAATGAATTTCGTATTTATTATTTTTCAACTGATATAATTTACAATAATGATGCGAAAATATTTAAAATCACTACTTTGATACCAATGTGTTGAGAATAATTTTTTTTTGTTCAAATAAATTACCATGGAATTTAATGAATGAGCTATCAACTTGTAAATTATAGGTTTCATACACGTGCTTAAAATAACAATAAACAGCCAATAGAAAAATATGATATAAAAATTGAAAATTCTTTTGTCGAGTGAAAGTGTACATTAAAATTATTAAAAAACAATTTAATAAAAAATAAAAAAATTAAAACCAATAATTAAATAAACAATATTGCAAAGCAAAAAATAATTGAAATATAATTATTTTTGTTTTTTAATTTTCTTTTTGTTCAAAGTGAAAGTTTTTTATGAAAAAATTAATATTATCTCGTCAACAAGGTATATATTATAAATAAATAAATTTTTTTTAACACAGTATCTATGAATAGATTGACTGTGGGAGTGTTTAAAGACTTGAAAAATAAAAAAAATACGTAATTTCTCATCTCGGGGTGAAAATACATGTAGCAAAAAAAAAAAAAAAAAAAAAAAAATTATAATAGTAAAAATAAGATACATGTTGAGGGCAAACAAGACTTATTTGACTGTTGGTAAGATTGAGTATCAAGATTGTACAAGTAAAGAGTTATCGATTTGCGATTATCATAAATTACAATGTTGGGGCCTAACTAGCATGGCCCAGCGATTAACTGGCGAGTTAACGATAGGTTTGCCGCGTTAACTCGCCATCCTGAAGGACGTATATTTTACTAATAAAATTAACTTTTTATTTTCATAAATATATATAAAAAAATAAACAATACAAATCATCATAATATTTACAATAAATAAATAAACAAATAAACATTGATAAATCTTTTTTTTGTTTAAAGAGAATTTTTAAAAAAAAATTATAATTCCCCAGCTTTTATGATGGTAGAGAGACCAAACAGGAAGCAAATAAGATAATGTAAATTGTAAAATGGAAAAAAAAAATTCATTCCCATGTGAATTTAATTAATTATTTAATTATTCAACTGGCGTATAATAATAACATGTCAAATAAGAATAAGATAAAGTCACATAATGAGTAAGAGTCGAGAGAAAATCAATGATTAAAAAAAACCTGCATAATATTTTTTAAAAAATATAATTTTTATAGGTATTTTAATTGACAGGAAAAAAAAGGGTTGTTTATGATTTAATATATATTTTAATTATTCAATTTAAACTTGTTTAAATATTAATTTAAAATTTTTTACAGACAAAAAAAAGGTAGTTATTTAAAAAAAAATTATAAAGCTTTAATTCAACTCGAACTTTTAAAGGGAGAAAATAAAAATATTTATATATTTTTTTCAAGAATTTATTAATTGTTAATTTAATATTATTTAAATGATATTTAAAAATTTTGCTGTTTATGTAATGAGAATTTGCATAACACACGACCATGAACTCGCTGATATTTATTTGAAAGAAAAAATATTTCTCATTTTTCTCTTTTAAAAAATAATAACTGAATGTTGATAAATAATGAGACAATTTATTGATAACTTTTATGCAAGTTATATATCAATTGAAAATAATAAATGGCAAAAGATAAAAATCTCGTTAAAATATATTTTAAATGTTTTTTTTTTTTTTTTTTTTTTTTATGTAGACCATGTTGAGTAAAATTTCTCAATGACTTTCACCTTTTATATGTCGTTTCATTAATTATAACGAGATTAGAACTGGAATCAAGTTGCCATGACTCAACACACCCAACACACATTTGTGCAAACTCATCGTTAATAAAACTTTCACAAATTTATTAATTTACTTATTTTAATCTTATCACTCATGTCTCGTGAATTTTTTATTTACCCAATAATATTTAATTTAAAACTATTATTTTTAAATAATCAAAAATTATTATGTTTCTTTTCATTTAAACATGTTTTTTTGATTGCAAAAAAAAAATAATTGATAAAAATCTGCAACATCATGCAATGTAATTATTCATTGTAAATTTATATTTTATTTATTTATTTATTTATGTATTGTTAATAAATATATTTAAATTATAATTTTATATTAAACGAGTGTGGCTTTTTGTTGTTGGGGACTTGATGTGTGTTATGCTTCGATTAACACGAAAAGGAAGTGAGCCATTGACCGAAACATTTTCATTTTCGACCTTACTTGACGCTTCACTGACATCCCTCATATTAAATAATTTATATATAAGTCAAAATAATTAATATAAATAATTTTGAATACATTTCAAAAGATTCCAAAAAAAATATAATTAAATTCAATGGTTTTTAATTTGCTCGAATTAACTGTTTTAATTTATAAATTTAGACTTTTTTCTTGACATGTAAATTCAGTCGGTTTAATTATTATTATTGTAAAATGGTTTTAGCCTTTTTTCCTTTTAATTATATGAATATTTTTCTTTTAAAATTTCATTATTGTTAGGTTGTTTTTAATGCAGAAATATTTTTTTTAATGACTAGAATATATATTGCAAGGTGTTTTGTTATATCGAGTTTTAAGATAACAACAATATTTTAAACCCGGAAATGACGTGGTATTTGTTAAAATAATAATAATTACTGTGAAAAAAGTAAAATAAGCTGAGCTTTTACGAGAAAAACGCCAGAAGGTTGATGAAAGATTTTAACTACAATTTTTTTCTTTTGCTAAAATAAATAATATTATCGTCAAGAAATAATTTGTATGGTAATGTTTATTTATAAATATATAAAAAAAAAAAAAAATTATCATATACATTAGTTGGCCACAAAGAAAAAATACTGATATATAATTTAAAAATAATTTTCATGTCAAAATGATTAAATAAAATTTTACAAAAAAAAAAAACAAATTAAAGATTTCAACTTGTGTTCCAACATGTCATTACTTTACAACAGGTCACGCGAATATCCCGTTAGGAAAGTCATATTCATATTTGAAAAAAAAATTAAAAATATTGTTTAAATTAAAAAATGAATTGTTTTTTTTTATTTTTCGTTAAATATTAATTTTTTTTTTATTTTAATTAGAGAGAAACCTTATTGCAAAATTGCTGAATCATTTTTTGATATTTAATTTTTTAAAGAAATATTTATTTAATTAATTTTTGACAGTTTAATTTCTAATGAAATATTTATTTGTGAAATTTTTTAAATGTATATTTAGTTAGTCATTAACGTGGCTTAAAAATAGATGACCCAAAAAAATAATATTAATTTTTTTTTTCGTATTGAAAAAATGAGTTTCACGCGAAACTTTCATTAATATTAAATTAAGATATTTATATAATCAATGTGATTGATGTGTTATTTTATTTGAGATACAAGTTCATTTTTTTTTTTTGGCTTCTATTTGAATGCCTGAAAATTATGGATAAAAAAATTTGAATTTAGTTTGCAATTTACTTGTTGTAAGTTTTAAAAAAGCTCTAAACTTTTGATACTATTTTAGCTGGTAATTAAAAAAAAACTTCCAAGTTGTTTTAATATTTTTTTTCACGACTTGATTTATCTCAATCAAATTTATATTTCTATCAAAGTGTCTGACATGGAAAAAACTCAATAAAAAAAAATTAAATTCATAGAGAATTGCTTGTTAATTATTTTTCGTTGTCGTCAATATCGTGACATGATTTTCATCAGTTGTCACAAGCCAACAGCGAGTCACGATTCAACGAAAATAAAAAATAAATAATTAGAAAATAAAAGATATATTTATAAATTATATGAAAAAAAAACGTTAAAAACAGGTTTTAAAAAATAAAATTAAACACATTTTTTACACGATTAGTTTAATACTCTAATAATTAGTGTCAAATAAATTATTATTAAAGAAAAAATATGATAAATAAATTTCATATTTGATAAAATCATGAATGATTTATTAAATTTATCACTATTTTTTACACTTGCATGCATGCTTTAAACTTTCTATATAATTAGACAGACATTATCCCATTAAAATCGGCCTAATCGATTGAAAATTTTATACCTAAATAATTTTTTAAATACAATTTATTGTATCTTAATTGTAATAATTTAACTGAACGTGTATTATTTTCAGAGATAATAAATTTAAAAAAAATATAAAATGAAATTTTTTTTTATTCGCAAATAACTCGGTGTTAATATAAAAATTATAATTTCCCAGTTTTATTTTATTCATTAAAATTTTCTACTTGAATTTTCTTTACAAGTTGAGCAAACGAAAAATAAATATTTTAAATAAAAATTTATATCCATAAATCGCTTATTGTACAAGGGCTTTAATTATATTTTTCAATGCAATGAATAACATTGAAGAATGGAATTACAAAAAAGATTTAAAATTCATTTTTAAAAATTTTTATTTCTCTTTTCTCTTGATATTTTTTTAAATTAAAAATAAAATTTTAAAAGATACATCGTGTTGGAATTCTTTTCCTCTTATATATCTTCTTTATTTATTTTTTTTATTTTTATGTCGAGAATTTTTATCGTACCTTGACTTGTTTATCGAATTAATATTACTTTTTTTTCTATTTTATATTTTTTATTTGACGCGTAGATATATGTGAACACATTAACGTCAAGTTGTTAGATTAGATTTTGGGAAATTAAATACAAATGTATTATTATATTTATTTATAGGTGTAGTGTATGTTTTTTTTTTTCTTTTTTAAATAGTGTGCGGGTCTTGTGATAATAATAATTGGTGAGAACATTTAATTTTTTCTTTTTTATTTAGCTTTTTTTAACGATTCAAGTGAATATATAGACACCGGATGTACTTTATCATTTGAATAGATTTTCCAACCCTTTCAAAAAGACCTACATGAAAATAATTTAAAAAATAAATTTTTATTGTAATTATTTTTCAAATTCTTTTATCATTTGTATTTTTTGCAAAATAAATTACATTTTTCAGTCATTTATTTTTTATCTTTCATTATCTTAACGTTAAGACGGAAAAAAACAATTAAACAGTTAATTAAATTGAAGATAAATTAAACTATCTAAAAATAAAACAAAAAAATTAGATAAAAATTTGATAAAAAAAAAAAAAGAAAAATCAGAGATTTAACAATAAAAGCTTTAAATTTAAAATATTATTCTTAGATTATTACATTCAAAAGGACAAATATAAAAAAGTAGAAAAAAAAATTAATAAAAAAACATGAAAGAATGATTAAAGTATAAATTTGAAGGTAATGAAAAAAAGCACTTGGCTGAACGAGAAAGGGAGCCTTGGAACAACAAAGTTGTTCGTGTATCAAACAATCTCTTTTTGTGTATTGCTCGAAAAAAAAAAAACTAAAAAAAGAAGAAGATCCTTTCGTGGCAGATAAGAAGAACAAGAAAATATAAAAGAAGAAAAATAAAAAAAAAAAAAGCATTGCAAGGGGGTTGAAAATAAAAAAATAAATATAAAAATGAGTAAAGAGGGATGAGATTTTATGAAGAAAAAGTTGGATTGGAATTGTTTTTCTTAGTTTAAAGTGGTCCCACAATTTTCTCTCCTCTCTTTATCCCTAACTGTAACATGTTTCAATTTCATCCAGACTCTCCTCTTATTTTTCCACCCCTTTTTTGTTTTTTTCGCTATATATATATACACAACAACCCTTGGCATTGGTTGAATCAAATGAAATTGAGGCTCTTCAAACAATTCCATACATGTTTTAATAATAAAAAAAAAATAAAATAAAAATATATAAGCTTACATTGCTAATTTAAAAAATTTAAATTCCATGTTTAATAAAAAAGAGTATTTTAACGTTAATAAAATATGCTTTGATTAAAAAATATATGAAACTTTAAAATATGCAAATTTTTTTATCTCAAATTTATAATTTATTATTATATATGCTGTTTTTTTTTTATTTGAATTTTATATTTTTATATTTCTGTATAATGCATATGAAAAAAAACGTCAATATTAAACTTTTAATTTGAATAACGGAAAGTTGCATTAAAAAGATAAAAAAAAAAGAGTTGTTAAAGTTTTCTAGAAATTTTCATTTATTCAATGGCATTCTATGATAGTAGTAGTAGTACTGTACATGGTTTTATGTGACATTATAAGGCACTTTGCACCACTATGATGGTATTTTCGGTTTAAATAAATTAATAACTCTATTGCACATTAATATTTAGCACTTTATACTACTATGAAACACTATACAAATAATTATTTAGCATTTTATGGTGTTATTAAGTACTATGTAGCTCAATGAAGCTATGTGAAGCGCTATGTAAGCATAGCATAGCGCTATTTAGCACTACATAGTACTGCACAAGCTTCTAATAGTAATTTATCGAAACAAAATTATACTTTTCAACACTAAAACAGCATAACATAATAATTTCAAGTTCAATTCAACACTTTGAAACACTATGAAGCAGTGAAATAGCACTATGTTATGCTTACATAGCGCTATTTAGCCCTACATAGTACTATACAAGCTTCTAATAGTAATTTATCAAAACAAAATTATACTTTTCAACACTAAAATAGGATAACATAATAATTTCAAGTTGAATTTAACTCTTTGAAACATTATGAAGCAGTAAAATAGTACTATGTAGAGCTATGTAACACTAAAAACTCTACATAGCACTCTAATAGCACTATGTATAGTCAATATAAATTTATAATAGTTTTAAAAAACAGTACTGTATGATACTATGCAACACCTCGTTTCTCTAAATGAATTTATTTTGTTTTTATTGGGTTTTAAATGGAGTAAAAATATTTGACTTTTGTCATTAATTTAATAATATGCAAATAGAAAATTATTAATTCAAAAAAAATGTCTTTAATTTTTATTATTATTTATTATTATTGTTTTAATGATAATGATGATAGTAAATACAATGGAAAACAATTGTTTTTAATGATATTGCTTGGTAGTTGATATTACCATTGTGAAAGTTTGATAAGGGGCATTTATGAAAATTCGATAAAATTAATTGAGTAATATTATTGTTATTTATAGGCCATCAATTAAATTTTTATGCTGTAAAATAATTCAAGAGTTGAACAGAAATAATAAAATTATAAAATATTATTATCTTGAAATATAATATATATTTTTCAGCTTTTATTTTTGTAAATTTAGAATTATTGTGTTGATGTATTAATAAATTTATATTCCAGCAATAAATTAAATTTTTTTATTTCAAGATGAGAAGAGCTATGAGAGTTTATATCTTCAGATACTCAAGATGATGATAAATATTTTTTCTAATTATTAATTTACAAGAAAATAAGGAAAAATAAGAATGAAATTTTTTCATGTTGGATAAATATTTATGTTACATATCTTGATTAAAATAAAAAAATATTTTTTATTTTCATTATCTTTTTAGATCGATATATAATTTTCCTTTTATGTTTCATTTAATATATTAATTTATTATCTCAAGTGATGGAATTTTTTTTTAATCAAACTAATGACCTTGAAATGAGCTTAAAAATAATAAATAAAGATTTCAAAATGATTATTATATTTTTTTCCATAGCATCTTGAATAAACAAAGTTTATTTTTATATATTAATTTCATCAAGTCGCTGTCAAGTTGACCAGCAATTATTTATAAAAAAAAAAATTAGATTACATTCTCATTTGACCACAAGTCACGCCTCAGTTGTTCATAAAAAATGTATCTCAACTTGAACGAAATAAAAAATGAAGATAACAGTGAAAAGAAAATAATAAAAATGAAAAATCACCACATTAATTTTAAAATACAAAAATTAACAACAATAATAGTATAAAATTTAAAAAGAAAAATAAATAAAAAATAAATTGTCACAAAGCAATCATAAAATATAAAAGCTGATAAATATAAAATAAATATTAACAATAATACAATGAAAAATAAAAAAAGGGGTCATGTCTGGCTGAAAGAATGAAGATTGCAAAAACGAAGGGTAAAATATGAAATATAAAAAATTAAAAAATATAAATAACAAACCCAGTTGGCATGTAAAATATTTTTATTGGCTTTGAAAAAAAATTGCCACTTAAAATTCTTTTTGCATATAGTTCTATTTTTATTAAAACAATTGTTTAAACTAACAAAAAATACATTTTTAAATTTAATTTTTCTACCATTTATATAATTATTTATAATTTTTTTTTTTTTTTTTATATTTCTAATGACAATGCTTGTGCATAAAATACACAAACAAAAGCAAATAGATAAGAGAAAATATAAATACACATATAGAGGGTTGAAGAACAGATTGCCTCAAAAACTACCCCCTTTAATTTCCCCCCTGTGTATTAGTGGGGTAAAAGTCTGAATATACATTGGAAATTTTGAAAGACAAAGATAGACAAGCTCATCATACCAACGGTTTGCACAAAATTTTGATGAACAAACTTTCAATTATTTCAACAAAACTTTCATAACAAACGAATGAAATTCATCTTTACTTATCAAATAAATTATTATTATTATTTTCATTAAAAATCAATTTAAAAATTTGATTAATTTTATTTCTTTGTAATTTAAAAAAGAGCTGAGCTTTATTTATATTTTCGTATTGAATTTTTTTAAATATAAACCAAACTGGTGCTTAATTTTTTAATTTTTTTTTAAATTTAGAAAAACAGCAGGTATGCCTGAATGCACCATAACAATGCCAAGGGGCGGAAGAGGCCCATGGGTCAGACAATTATACCAACGACCCAGAAGCAGGTAGTAAATATTTTTTCTAAAAAAAAAAAAACCACGTTCGTTGACGCTTTCATGAGTCATTGTGGTTTGGAGCAAGTTATTTTTATTATATTTTAACGACAAGTAAAATAAAAAATATAAATCAACTGTTCATCTTTTATTGTTGTATTATTTTTTTTGTTATAATTATTATAAAAATTCTGATAAAATTTGGGAAAAGTCTGAGAGTTGTGGATTATTATGTCCACATAATTCCAAGGTAAATCCACGAATTTTAATTAACTGTATTTAAGTAGAGTGTAGAAAATTATGGGATAAATGAGAGTAAGTTTTTACACTCTCTTAATCAAAAATTCCCCCTTTGTTATTATATTTTTTTTATTTTATTATTATACAAACACCTCGACACGCAATAATTTAAATGTATATATAGATGTGTTTACATATGCATGAAGTGGAATTACACTGGGTGTATTTATTTTATGTAACATCCCTTTAAATTTTTATATTATTTTATATTTATTTTTTTATATCACACCCTCTGAGCTTTTTGGTGTAAATACACAAATACAAAACCAAAGGAAATGCAAGTTAATACATATATATACAAGAGAGCATGTGCAAACTAAGTTTAAAGAGCAAAAAAAAATCGATAAAGTATTTTTAAAGAGATGAAAATTATATCAAAGAAATTTTTGTCATTTAATTCATGTGGGTGTGTGTTGAGTCTAATTAAGAAATATAAAAACCACATTTGACATCAAAGAAATTTATATTTATATACAAGTAAAATTTAAATTAGAAAAGCATGTAAAAAAAAAAAAAATTAAAAATATATTTTAGTTTCTCAATTATTTCTACGTGAAATAAGAAAAAGGGGATGAAAAAAAATATAATGATAACACAAGGTAAAAAAGAAATCATAAGAAGAGAAGAGAAGAGAAAAAAATATGAAAATAAAAAATAAAAAAGACTTTGTAATTTAAAAAAATGAATATTAAAATTTGAAGAATGTTGGGAGAGAAAAAGAGAATAGTGTAGTGGTTAAATGAGGGATGAAGGGTCGAGAGAATAAAATTGTTAAAAAATTTCATTAGTTGAAAAAGATAAAAAATAAAAAATCAAAATAAAATATATATTTATTTTGTCTGTCTAGTAATAACTTGTTCACCTTTCTCAAACTTTAACAGTAATAAAAAGTAAAAAAATAAAAAATAAAATAGACATAGAGGGGAAACCATAGGGGTAAATTTTCCACCGATGAAAATTAACATTCAGAGTGCTTTGTTAACTCCTTTTCGTTATTCAAAGAGCATTATAATTCAAGTTTCAGTGTCTCCCAAAAACAAGCCCCAGGTCTCATCTTCTTGTCCAGCAATTAAAATTATCCCCAAATTAATATTGTATACTATTATTTACCCACAATTAGCAATAATTTAAATAATACATTTTCAAATGAAAAATATTTTGATTATTATTTAAACATAGATGATTTTTTTGGATGATTAAATTGAGTTTTAAAAATTGGTTTGTGTTTGAATAGTCGATAATGAATATAATTGATTGACAAATAATATAACAGGTAAAGTTTAATAGAATGTTATTGAATTTCAAATTTCAATGTGGATACAGGGATAATCGATTGACAAGAAAGTTTTGTCCTTTATTCACAAGCGGTCTACCACCAATGCATTTTCCAAAACCAAAGTTAAATTGTCTTCGAAGCATTCTACACTCAATTTCCCTCTCAAAATCATCACCCACGAGTTTAATGTTCACAAACTCTTTTTATTCTCATTATCTCTTTCTATTCATTCACATTTTAGATAGCTAAACTCATTTCTCATGTTTCTCATTCCACTTTAACCACCATCAGACTTCATTCACTTTGTCATTTTCATTAATACACGAATTGTAAAATACACTGATGAATACAATTAACCCAATTTGTACTAAACACACGCCTCAAAATTAATTAATTAATTGTCAAAGGTACAATTGTCTAATAAATAAATTAATCATGAAATTATTTTTTTATTAATATTTTTATTAATAATTTTATGATTTATCATTCGTTTTTTTTTTTTTAATTTAAATTTTTTGGCTCAAATTACTTTTGCATATTTTATATTTCATCTTTATTGCTGCTGCAATATTAATTATAAATTCTCATTAATTATAAAATTTAATGTGAAAAATTTAATAACCAGTAAAAGGCTAGGTAAAATTTATATATTGAGGAAAATTTTAATTGGTGAATATATTGATCCTAAAATTTGTAAATAATTACGAGAATATATATCAATTTAATTTGTAAATATCAATCGATAATTTGCATTTTTATGGATTCAATTATATATGGATCACGCTATCATGAATATTATTATATTAAATGAAAAATATTAACAAATGAAATTAAATAAAATTAGAGATAATAAATAACATTCGGGTTAATTTAATTTGTCGGAGTAAATCAGGTGGGTGGTTCATATTAATAGGCTCATTTTTATGTGAGGCGAGATGCTTATTTTTATCATTAAATTGGCATTACGTAAAGGATATTTTACATGGAAAAAAATTAATAATTATACATTGAAATTTGACAAGAAATATGATCCAAGCTAATTTGCAAAAGAATAGATGAAATATGGACAAGTTGATTTGGTTATTATAATTTTTGAGACATTTTATTACGTCGATTGCCATGTTATCATTGTGTTACCATTAAATTTACTCTAAAATTGAATTATCCCAAAAAATCTAAATTATTTACTCGGAAATTTATCAACAATTTATTGTAAAACTAAAAAAATATATTAAAAACCCCTCAGATAAGATTGTTGGAATATGATAAATTGAAAAAATAAAAAAGAGGATTTGTTTACATGAGAATTAAAAAAATATAAATTTATAAAATATAATTTTTTGAATGAAAGAGAAAACATGGACGTTTCAGGTTTCCAAGACGTCGGGATATAGCAAAGGGCAACAGATGTCCATACCTGGTCCTGAGAACGGTCAAATATAAAAAAACGTAAAAAAAAAAAATATATAAATCTAATATATAATGAACACTAGGATCCTTTAAAAAAAGAAAAATAAAAAAATAAAAAAAATAACTCAACAAAGCACTAAAAATATATAACCAATGAGATTTTTAAAATTTTATTATTTTAGTTTTTTTTTTTTATGATTATAATACTGTTATTATTTTTTCTCTAAAGAATATCTGAAGGATGATCGTTAATTTCCATTACCAAAAATCAAAATGATATATTTAACGACTTTTGTTTCCTCCGAATGACTACCTTCATTTTCATGGACATTGTCTGCCAAGGGAATTTATTCAATGGACATAAATGTGTGGCAAGTAATAAAGAGAACATTGTAAATTTTATTAGCTCTCTTTACGGTCACGCATTAGCTACCGACAAAACATTGTTCATACACGCATTATAATTACACCATAATTTCAATAAAAACAAAAATCATCAAAATTTATTATCATCATTTTTTTCAACCCCAGTTGTAGATTTATTACATCCCCTTGTCATAAAACATAATAAATGACTGAAAATTAAGCCTAAAATTTTGAGGATGAAAAATTAAAATTAACGAAAAAAAAAAAGGCAATAAGTTTGCGGCTACGCTTTGAACAAATAAAAAAACATCGATATCAATCACCGGATGTGATCCTAATGATGTTTCTGTATTTTTTTTTTTTTTTTTTTTAACTTTTTTACCACCAGTGCGATATTTCTTTTAGCAAAAAAAAAAAAAAAATAGAAAATGACTTGGTAAAAAATAAAACTTGTGTGGCAAAATTGTGTGGAAAATCGTTATTTTTCAATGGAAAATGTATCGAGTTTAATAAGCACCTGATTGCAATTTTCATCTTAGATAAGAAACAATAGAAAATTGGGGTTGTTGTTTATGTAATTTTATATTTTCTAGAATTAATTTTATGTTTGTGTAATTTTTTTTCATGTTAACGACCTCACACTGTATCAGATTACATGTAAAATCGGAGCAAAGAAGCCTTTTATCTTTGGCATTAAATTAATTTAATTGAATATTTTTTAATTTTGTTTATTAACGTCTTATTTAAAGTTGCATATATTTAATTTTCAATCAATAATGATATTAGCTTTGAAAATAAATAAAATTAAATAATTTTTGGAGTATAACCGTTACTTAAGACAGATGGTGAACAAATAAAAATACTCCGGAAAAAATATAAAAATAAATATGTAAAAATTAAGATACAAAAAATAAAATTATTTTTATATTTTTTCGGAGCAATAAAAAACAATATGCTAGACACGTGTAAAATCATCAATAAAAAAGCAAAATGTTACGCAAAATTTACACTTAAATTTTCCAAAAAAATCAATTTCATCTTTGAAATAAAAAATAAACAATAATAATTAATTGTTGGCGAATTATAAACATTTATTTTTTTAAATAAAACTATCCGCAACATTTTCTCATATATAATGCATGAAAAAAGTGAAAATAATTTTACAAAATTATTAAAAACATAAATTCGAGAAAATTCAATGTAATTAGCGCAATGTTTACATTATTTTTACGAGTTTTATGCGTTATGTATGAGGAAACTGTCTTATGTTCTTATTTTTTATAATTTTAAGATGTCTGTGAGGTGGCGCCCCCCGTGGAAATTTTTCGTACAAACAGCTGCCGGCTGCCAGACGAAATAAAAAAAAAAAAAGAAAGATGTCGAATAAAAAAACTAATAAAATTTACGTCAAAATACAAAAAGTATATTATCAAAATGAATATTAATATTTTTTAGAGATAAAATAATTATGTTTAAACTGATTTTTGAACTCACCGGCGCGGCCAAACACGTTGATAGGATGAAATCCAGTTTAAAATATTTTTTTTACACTGTCACTGGTGTTATATATAAAAAACGAAAAACAAAAAAAATGATGCTGAGTAAACAAAAATAAATCCTCGGTAAATCCGTATCTTATATTTTTTCTGTCAAATTCAGCTCCAAAAAACGAATATAAAACTCAAATTTCTGTTTTGTTTTTCGTATTTTTCACTGATTAATAACACAATTATTCTCACAAAGATAATTTATCAACAAATTAAATAATATTATATGACAATAATAATAATAATTATAATAATAAAATGGCGCACTTTGAAAGATAAAAAAAATAATGAAAAAAAAACGGTTGTTTATAAGAGAAAACAAATCACAATTTTGTTTGTAAGAAAAAAATACCGATATTTTCACTGTTTTAATTAATCCGGTAATAAAAAAGCCACAAAATATTTTTAATTAATGAATAATATATTTATTTATTAACTCGGTTGAGCTTGATATGTTGTGGCGCGACTAACTACGACGCGCAATCCTCGTGTTGGTCGGCGCGGGAATGACTGGAGGGTCGCGCTTAAGGCTTACGGTATTGGTGGGGAGGAGAAGGAATAAAAAAAAATCATATGGGGGTTATTGTCGCGGTAGGGGAGGGCAATTGACACTGGTGGGAGAAATGCCAATCGACACAATATATTTATAAAGAGGGGAGTATATTTGATATCAAAAAGTAGAGGTGGAAAGTTACAAGAGTTGGAGGAGAATTACTTCGAGATGAATCTATTTTGTAGTGGGGATAATAAAATTAAATAATAGACTCAGATAGGGGAAGAAATAAACAATTGTCATTGGTAAATATAATTATCAATTTATAATTTGATTAATGAATTTTTTTAATTTTAAAAGGTTTTTTTTTTCGGAATTTTGTTCTTTAATTTAATTTTATATACGACAAGGCGTCAAGTATAATTTTAATATATTTCGACGAGGGTTGTTTTTATAATGGGGATGAATTTGACAAGACTAAGGGATTATTTTGATTGTCAAATTGACAACTGTTGCAATTCACGAGGGTTTTCGTTGCCCATTGATTTTATTATTTTTCGTCAAAGAATTATATAAATAAGAAAAGATTATTCAGCAAAATAAATAATGTTCAAAAAATATCCCAAGTGGAGTTAAATAATTGTGAAAAAAGTATTAAAAAAAGTATAAAAAAAAGAAAGTTTTTTTTTTTTTTTTTTCTTTGATAAAAAAGTTTAATTACTTTTAAAATTAGAATTTTAAAAAAATTAAAATTGGAACACATAGTTGATGTTTATTTTCTTTTTTATCTTTAAATTTCTATTTGGTTCTTTTAGATAATACAAAGTGAAAAAACAAGGAGAGAATAATGTAAAATAAATTAACTAACTTTGGATAGATAAAAAATTTATTCAGAGAAATTTAGACTAATATAAATTATGGCGAAATAGTATTAACAAAAAAAAAAAAAGAAAAAAAACATTCCATTGGTAATGGTAATATTTTACAAGTGATTTAATGAACGATAACATTAACATTTAATAAAACAAGTTATCGTTTTTAATGTTACGATGTTACAAGTATATATAATTTTTTTATTTCATTTCTATTTATTTTATGAGTATTTAGATTCTTTTTTTTCATTTTTATTCTCAGGAAAAATACCTGAGATTTTGTAAATAAGATTGACCCAGATAACAAGTTCAAGTATCTTTTTTTTTTTCAAGTGTCGATACAGATATTATGTACAATTGTGTACATACCACATGTAAAAAAAAAAAAAAAAGATTAGTCAAACTCAAGTGTATCAAGCCACGTAATTAAATATCTTGGCAAACCAACAAATTTTTTTTAATCATCATTAAAACAATGATTGAAAAAATTAAAAAAAATACCCTCAGAATATCAAGCTAATTTTAAAACTATTCCGCAAACATAAGCCACAATTTTATCATCAAAATTTTAAATTAAAAAACTGAAATTTATTTTTGGTTATTTATTTAATAACTATTGAATTTTATAAATTTTTTTTTTCCTAAATACAAGTCAATCATTATATTCTTAGATTATTATTTTGAAAAAAAAAATAAAACCAGTGGGCATTGTGTAATGGGAAGTAGAACACAAGGCATAGAAAAAATAAAAAAAAAAAAATTTAAATGAAAAAAATAAATAATAAAGAAGATAAAGATGAAGAAGATGAAGAAAAAAAAAATGAAAAAATAAAATAAAAACGACGTTATTACATTTCCACGTAGAACGTCATGGGAGGGCTTTAATTTCAGAAGTATTCAAATTTATTTAAATCTAATTTCCTCGACTTCCATATTAAATCCGTTGTGTCGTGGTTTTCACCCCTTATACTGCCACCCATCAACCCCCCTGCATTTTCCTCCTCTCTAAATCTCTAATTTATATTTTTCCATATATTTTTTCATATTTTTTTGAAATATTTAATTATTTATTTATATTTTCCATCCCCCAAATGATAATCCAATTCATTTTCTGAATCAACACGACCGTCGAAGTATATATCCAATGAAATCTTTACTTGCTGTTGGATCTATTATATATTGTCCATTGACCTGGAAGATGAAGATAATAAATTGCAAATTATGATTATAAACATCTGTAAATATTATTTTTCTAAGAAAAAATATTCATACTTAATTTATACTTGAATGGAATATTACTTTTATAATTATTATTATCATCATTTGAATTGGAGAAAATATAATTGTCAATCAAGTTTTTTTTAATATTTATTATCATCAAGTGGATCAATTTTATGTGAATTTATTTTTTATAATAATATTTATTTATTTATTATTTCTTTTTATTTTTTTTTACGTATTTTTAATAACAGGAAAAAAATTATTTAAATAATAATAATAATAAATATAATAATACAAATAATGAGCTTTTTTTGTCGTTTCAATTTTTAAAAATAATTTATAAAAATACATAGTACTGCTATAATAGCATAGTATTTTTTGAAGTACTAATTGATACTATTTCAGAGTTTTTTAATGCTTTTTAGGACTTCAACATGCTAAATTAGTATACTATTTGATACTATTGGAAGCTTACATAGTGCTATTTAGCCTTACATAGTACTACCTGCTACTGTTATAGTATTTAACTAGTTTCAAAAGTGCTAATTATAAATAATCTGAAGCTTTTTAATGCTTTGTGGATCTACAATAGGCTAAATTAGTACTATTTATTGAGATTAGAGCTTTATATAGAGCTTCATAGCGTTATTTTGAGCTACATAGTACTACATACTACTGTTATAGCAGTAAAATATTTTTCAAGGTACTAATTTATACTATTTTAGAGCTTTTTGATGTTTTGTAGAACTTCAACATGCTAAATTATCATTATTTACTACTATTTGAGTGCTATATAGTCCTTCATTACATTATTTAAAGCTGCATAGAGCTAAATATTGCTCTGTCTTGCTCAATAACATCATAGAGTACTATGAAAAGCTTCTTTAAAGTTCTAGATATTATTTGGCTGGTAAATAATAAATCATTTACAAATATTAAAATAACAACATAAACTATGATATTTTCTATTTGACATGAAAATAATTTTTATAAAATTTATATTAAATTTAATATTAATCGTCAAACAGTTGTATGTATACTTTTCGTGATATTGCATGAATTATTTAAATTAATATTCGCGTACACAAAGTACATATAAAATAAATGAATTTATAAACCAAAAAAAAATAAATAAATTTCAAATGAAACATGTATTTTGATAGTAATAATAATTTATAAATTTATAATTAAAAATTAAATGAAAAATAAATAAAATTTAACTGTTTTTTTTATAATTTAATTTTAAATTTTTTTTTAAAGCTTCAAGGTTTATTAAAGTTTTTAACAAAAAATTCACCAGTTATTTACAGATAATAATAAAAATAAAAATTTTTATTTATTTAATTTTTGTTATCTTTTTTTGACTCACTTGCTTGATACAGTTTGTCTCTACGAATAGATAAATAATCTTAATTGGCTACGTCCCGGGGATCTCTCGATCTTAATTGCACAACTTGATAAAACTGAACTGACTATAGTCAAAGTACCAGAGTAGCTATTTATTTTATTTATATATTTTTGTATTTTTAAATTTAAATTATCTTAATGGATTTTTTTTTTTTTTCAAATTTAATTTTCATTCAATTGAAGTTGGACAATGATTGGACCGATCGATTGATAGATTGACAAGTCATCCTGACTATCACCGGATGGCTCTTGATATTATTTTTTTTTATTTCACAAATATCCGTGGGAGAATTTAATGGCCTTGATAAGAAAAAAATTTATAAAAAACCAAAAACAAAACAACGAAAGATAAGAGAGTAAAAATAAAGCTCTCAGGAGAGATCTTTGTTGTCTTTTTCTTTTTGCTTTTCCAGCACATTGCTGCAAAAATTTTCCATCTATTTCAATTTTCATAAATAAAAATTCTTTTTTTCTTTTATTATTATTCATTTTTTTTTTTTTATTTTGGAAATTTATGAAAAGAAAAAAAAACTCATTATTTCTTTCACGTTGAATTGTGCAATAACAACGTGCCGAGATAATTAAAAATAAATAAAAAAAATATAAAATAAAATAAACAATTCATCGATCGTAAAACAGACGAGTTGCAAAATTAAAATAAATATTGTAAAATAAATCTCATTAGTTCTAAAAATATATATTCAAGTATTTATTTAAAATTTTGTTGTTATTTTATACTTGAATTTATTTACATCTCAATTATACAACTTTCATACCAGTAAATTAACAAAAAAAACGTAACAATAATAAATTAAAAGTATTTTTTAATAAATTTTTATTTCAATGTATTTAATTTAAGAAAAATAATAATAAATAAAGAGAAAAAAAATAAATCACGAATTCAATTTTGTAATTCAAATGTACGACAAATGTTTTGAAATTAATTTTGTAAATTGTATTTTGTTGATTTAATTTCTTGTTCAAGGCAAACAGTCAACAGAATTAAATTATATTTGTAATGAAAAAAAAAAAAGATGAAGAGTGGTGAAAACAAACCAACATGAACAGAAGAACAAAAATATAAAAAAGAAATTTTAAAAAAAAAAAATGAAAAAAGCATTTATTTGGCCTGGAGCTTGAACCGAAATGAATGTATGTATTTACGTTTAGTGAACAAACGTAACGACGGTAAACTCGGAATTTATTGTTAAACCTATGTACGCCTATATCAACCTCGAGGGACGAGGTTCACCAGCTGTGCTGGGTGACTTTAACAACGGCATCGGGGATATTGCAACTTGGGAATAAAACAACATTCATTGTTTTAATAAAAATAATTTTTTTTTTCATCTAAAAATAAACAAATAATCAAATGAATAAATAAGTATTTAAAATTAATTTATTTACATATAAAAATTTAAATAAAATTCTATTTTTTCTTCATTATTTAATGACTCAATAAACAATCTAATAAATAATTTAATTATTTTATAGTTTACACATAAAAAATTGAACTGCAGAAGACGTAAAAATGAGCTTTTATTTTTGAGTCAAATTTACGACATGATTCGATGCTTTGAAAAAATATTGAGGGTAAAATTGAGGATAAAATTAACAACAAATAGTGTTTAACAATGAAGAGAGTATTGATAAATAATATTTTTATTGTTTTTTATTTTTAAATCAACAGAGAATTGGGGGTTGGGGAGGCTTTTCTAGCTCCCACCCACCCACTCTCCACACAGCAAGTGTTGTAATAAGGAAACAAAATTATTTTCAAATTCAATTAGCTGGATAAACAGAGTAAAAGTAATTACAAAATGTTTTCTTAGTATGTAGCTTAATATGTAATGTATACAGCACACGCATTAATAATAACGCAGAGTTCATCATCGTGTGCGTTCCAAGTGTTTCAAGAGTAGATGAAGAATAATACACTTTGGCTATCATACGGACCTTATACTTACGTCATTATATCCCCCAGGTATATCACCCTTTATTATCTCAAGTTTTTTTATTTTTTTTACTTTTCTGTTATTACCATCTTTTAATACCTGCACCTCCATTTTACCTATTAAAATTTTTTAGACGAATTTTTTTTTCATTTTTTAATTTCATTTATTGCCTTTTATTTTTCTACATTTTGTTTATAAAGTAAACAAAATACTTTTTATATTTTTCTAGTGCAATTTTTTTATCTTTTTAAATTTATACTCGAGCAGTTTATAAATCTTGAATATAATAAATTTAGCAAACGGCTTGAAGAAATAATAATTTTTAGAATTTAAAAATAATTTAAATAAAATTTTTTCTTAAATTATTTTTTATCGATTTTAATATCTCGTATATTTATATTTTGTCAATTATAATTTTTAGATATTCTTCTTCTTCTTTTTCCCTTTTTATTTTCTACCCTTTATTTATATATTTTTTTATGTCTTTGCTTTGTGAAAAAAATACGAGAGATATTACATTTCAATCATATTAAAACCATAAAAATTATTTCATATATAAAAATTTTTTCATCTCAAATGACGGCTATGTAAATTAAAAAATATTCAAGAAATCCATATCAACATATTAAATAACAATATAAAATGTCATTTTTTATAAAATTTAAAATAATATTTAAATACATTTGTAAGCCTTGTATAATTTAATTATTTATTTTCCAAATTTCACTGTATTATTTTAATTTTAATATCATTTATGCATAATTTAATTTTCATTACGTTTTATAAAATTATTTTTATGTTAAATAAAAATGATAATGTGTTAAATTAAATATATAGGATGACAACACAATAAACTTGGACATGATCGAGTGACCTCGAGCAATACTTAACTCCAACGAACAACCATTTATTCTAATTTCATGTCATTAAATGCCCATTGACAAATAAAAATTTATGCCATTGAGCTATTAATCTTCCTTAAAATACCACAAATAATAATAATAAAATTAAAACAACAACAATAATAATATAAACATTTAAAAAATAAAAATAAAAAAAAGCTGAAACAATTAAAAATAAAATTGTTTCTTGAAAGATTTTAAAGTAAGATAAACGCACAATGTGGTAATTAAAAGTCGTGACATTGGTTTGAGAAAAAAAAAAAAAGAAGTAAATAATTAAATTTAAAAAAAATAACAAATTAAAAAAAATAAAGACAAATAATGTCGACAAGTTTCTAGGATGATGAGAGGAAAAAAAAGCGGCAATATTTTTTGTTATTTTTATTTTTCAAGGTTTCTAGAGAGAAAAAAGAGAATATGCCGACAGACCATTCGATATCGTGAGGGATAGATCTTGATCTTGATATCGATTAGACATTATTCATTAAATAAAACGAAGGATCAAGTTTAAATACTTCGTTAACGATGAAAAGACACACATCAATTCATCTTAACTGATGCAGAAAAAAAAATGTATTATATTCAGAGTAGCAAGGACAAAACTTGACAATAATTTAGCTAAATATATACACAAACAAATTGAGTTTTTTTTTTATTGTTCAATAAGACATGTCAATTTTATAATTGAATTATTGATCAATTTATACTTTGATTCAACTGTATCACGAGTTGTCGTACGGTTGAAAAATCATCGAGAAGAATACATTGCACAGTTGAATTATTTCCAAATAAATTATTATGGTAAATTTATAATAATGAAAAATAATTATGAAGATTGTGTTTGATAAGTTGGGTATTTTTAAAATTATTTTTATATAATGTTTGTTTATTCTTTGCTGAGAAAGTGGTGTAATCAAATTAAGTGTAAAATTGGCTTTTAAAAGATATTGGTAATTTTATATTTTTCATATGAAATTATGTATGGAAAATATTGTGGGAATAAATTTGATGGTCAAATTATTGCATAGTTGAGTGATCAATTTGGGTATGAAGATAATGATACGACAATTTTAGATAGCTCAGATATTGTGATGAATAAATAGTCAATTTAACGATTCAGTTATTTTTTTTTTTATGATTTTGATTAATTTGGAATTAATTAATATAATAATGACTCAATCAGCCATCGCATTGACTCAATTTTATTATTATTTATTATTTACTCTACATAAGACTGCCAAGCATTTGTTTTAATTGTTTGTCATGAGCTGCAGACGAAATTCAAGACTTTTTTTGTAATACAATTTATGAAAATATATTTCGAGTCGAAATATTGTGACTGAGATATTCTTATTTATGATATTTAGTCATGTAATTACATTCGACAAGCAATAAAAGTCAAAATAAATAAATATAAATATAAAAAAAAAAAAAATAACACAAAAAGATAAAACTTTTTTGATGACGTTGAATAAATATTAAGTGATTTTTTAAAATTAAATAACAAAAAAAATATATATATAAAAAGTAGACGTGTAATGGAAAAAATGAAAAAATTTTCGTATTTTAGATGTCACACTCCCTTTTTTTTTCAAATGAATAAAAGTTTTAACAACCCAACAGTTAAAAAGTTGTAATATCCCCAGCGAAGTTTTATGATCGTCTGAGAGAGTATTTATTTTTTTATTTTTTCCTTTCGTTTTTTTCGTTTATTAACAAACGAAAGGACCTCTTTATTATCAAATATCGAAGCTTTTTATAACTCAATGTTTCATTTACATTTAAAAGTATAATTTTCATTTATTTTATATTTTTTTTTTTTCATTTTTCAAATCAATGTTTTAAATATTAAATTAAATTTACAGATTGTATATTTTTTTTTTTTTCATTAATTATACTCTATTCTTCTTGTTTCAGAACGAAATTATTTTAAAAAAAAAAAAACTTTATTCTCATTAAAAAAAATTGTCGAATGTTTTATTAAAAATTTATATTCTTTTTGATTTAATTTAGTGACAAAAAAGAATTCAATAAAAATTAAATTAAATTCTTCTTTTCCAGTTTAAAAGTATTTTTATTTAATTTATAAAACTATTTTGTAATTTTTTTCTTTATTTTCTTGTTTCGTATCTCATTAATGGACTAATTACTTTTGGTAATTGCTGGGCAAATGAGAGCCATTAGGAACCGCGAATCATGAAGTAGAAGCATAACGGTGATTCTCTTCATAGTATACATTCATAAAATAAAAGAATCTTGATTATAAACATGATGAAGTTTAATCAGTGTAAAATGGAAAAAAAAATCAAAAATTAAAATTAGCTGAAGTTAAATTCCAAAAATTATAATTGGCCGATGTAGTTGACTGTAGTCATTATGTTTTTTTATTTTTAAATTTTATATTATTCTTTTTCAACGAAAAAAAATGGAAAACAATATTAAAATTATATCAAAACTGTAAAAATAATTTAGCAAAAACTTTTAAATTTCAACCAAATGACATGTAAATTAAACAAAAATTAATTCAATTTATTATTAGAATTATATTGCATAATAATTTGAATGTTTTTTATTTATAATTTTAGTCATTATTTTTTTTTTTTCTTTAAATAGATGTATAATATAAATTGAAGATAAAAATAGAAAAAATATTTGAAGATGTAAATTATCGTGTGGAAGTGATAAAGGAAAGGATTAAGATAAAATAAATACAATAAATTTGAGTTTAGAAAATTGTTTTTAATGTTGAATGGAAAGATTTTAAATGTGCTGGGGAAATTAATTGGTTTATTGAAATGTTGATTATCGTAGAAAAGTTTACTTTACCATGACGTTGTGTAATCACGTGCAAAAACATTACTGTCATTATTCAATTATATTACATCGCATGACGAAATCATCACATTGAATAATTACAATTTCTATGAAAAATTATAATTTGAAAAATTATTATCTCAGATTGACATCATTAGATTTATTATTATTGTTTTAATTCAAAATTTAATTAGATATTATTATTTTATTTTTTATTTACTGCTGAAAAGTGTCTTTATTATTTATTTAAATATTTTTTTTTTAATTGACAGTTTAATTTTAGGCTTGTCAAAGATGAATATAATTATTTTGACTTGTCGCTTCGGGCGTTTCGTTAATAATAATTTAATTTTTGTCATGACAAAAATCTTTTTTAGATAAATTTAAATTCAATTAATTCAAAAAATATATATTTAAATTTTCAAGCTAAAAAAAATCAACAATATGAATTCTTTTCAAGTAAATATAATTTAATTATAAAATATCTAAATAATAATGAAAAATTCACCCAACAAAACTAATCAAATAATACTGAAGAAATTATTTATTAAAAAAAAAAAAAATTCGATTAAAAAATAATTAGAATATTTCCCTTATCAAAATTCAGAATATATAAAATTGAAATATTTCTCTTCTCTACAGAATAATGATGAGCCAATTAATTATTAAAATATTAAAATACATTATAATCAAAAATGATAAAATATTAAATTATTAAAATGATATATGACTCATAAATTGTCATAGAATCAAATGGAAAAAAAAGAAATAAAAAAGAAATATGTAAAGCTATAAGGAGAAAAAAAATTATGAAATTTAAAAATAAAGAATAAAAAAATAAAAATGATATTAATATAAGATATGGAAGTTGTAGGAAACTTTTCAAGTAAGTCATCTCAACTTTGTAGAAGTCGAATTGCATTAAAATATCATTCAGCTTGAGGGTATAAGTTGAAAATATATATTACCACAAAAATATATATTTAAAAACTCATATTATGTCACACAATAAAATGAAAAAAATAAAATTCAAGTGATTTATAAAACGTAGGATGTTAAAATTTTGTATATTTAATATTTGATGATGATCATCACTTAAACCACATTGCCTTGGACAATAATATGCTGTGATATAATAAATGCCTGCATAATTTGTTATTAGACTGTTTAGAATTTAGACTTTTTTAAAATATTTATGAGCTTTTAATTGAGCAGTAAATAGATGATAAATTGATTATTTTATTAAATTTTTTTTACACAAAATTTGAATAATAAATAAACGAGTTTAATTAACATTCAATTTTAATTTGTTATTTTTTTTTTTTGTTATTGTTTATTGTTAATTCTAAATAATCTTTTATATTGAAATGCTAAAAATACAAATTTGGAATTTTAAATTCCCTCGTCAATGTCGAGGCTTATTAAATCTTCAAATCTTCGAGTCTCATTATGACATCCAAAGTA
>JAPYYR010000768.1:0-37027 GCA_030523065.1 Aphidius colemani
AAATTTTATGCACCAGAGTAAATGGTTTTAGTTGATTGATCAAGGTGTGCACATCAACCTGTCTATCTCAAACAGAGTAGACGGGGGTGAATAGGATGTATTTCAGGTATTTGCATATATAGGACACCCAATTATTTGTTCTAGGAAATATTAAAATATGTATCTTATCTCTTTCAGGCTTATTATATATTTATAATATTTATATTTAAATAAATTCTTGTTGAACGCACTTTTACCACAATAATTTACAAACTTGTACATTTATTTTTTAAAATACTTTTTTTTAAATTGAATATATCATGTCTGCAGCTTTGAGCGCAAGTAAATAATTAATTCTTCTGTTTATCAAGTTTTTTGATTCACTCGCGTATCGTTATCATGTACATTATGTATATAAAAATAACAAGTAATTCATTGTTAAGAAACTAAAACAAAATTTGCTGCTTAAAGCGCAATATTATAATGTATCATTTAAAGATTCGATCAAAGTAAACATTGTTCATTTAAAATGAATACTGTGATAAATAAACCTGTTGAAACTACAAGAAAAGAAAGAATTGGATTTATCAAATTAAAAATTCATTAATTAAATTTTTTAATTTTATTTTTTTCTTTATTATTATTTTTAAACACGAAGTATACTTAAAACTATTACAATTAATTTATGTTAATTTTTCAATACCAAAAATATAATTTTTTTTGTCGTTAGTTTTTTTTTTTTTTTTTTTTTTTTTTTTTTTTTTTTTTTTTTTTTTTTTTTTTTTTTTTTTTTTTTTTTTTTTCTTTTTATTTTTTTTTTTTTTTTATTTTTTTTTTTTTGTATTGAAAAATATATAACGAAAATTTTTAATGAAACACTTAAATTAATTTTATCATTAAAATAATAAAGAAATATTTTGATATTTACCAAATGTCAAAGTTATCGTGACATTTATTAATTAACTGTTCGCATGTAATTTTGATTTTGAATCGAATTAACGTATAAAATTGGAAGAATAATTCAAACTTGTTTCTCTGAACATAAGTCTACGCAAATTTGAGCAACTGACAGAATGTAATTGGATTTTTTCAAAATTGTTTTTTAAATATTAATATTAGAAAATAGAATAGAAAAACAAATTAATAAAGCATAAATTTTTGCATGATATTTAAACAAATTAATGATAAGTAATGAACAAAACGAATACAAATTAATTAGTCAAATGAAACTTGTTAGAAACCTTGAATAATAAGGTTGCTTTATTAATATTTTTTTTTCAAGTTTAAATAAAAAAAAAAGAACAAAAGTAAATTATGCTCAATTAGAAAATGTTGAGTAATATTTAAAAATATATGATTTACTTGGCAGTTGCTGAGACAGACGTTGACAATGTTGGTTGATTTATTGAATCTGTTGTGTTGCTTTCATCCATGGCATAAGAATCATCCATCATTGCATCAGTAGCATCAGCGTCTATAAAACATTAAATTTATAACAATTATACTTAATCAAAGTAAATAAATGTTATTAATTTCAAATGAATATTTACCTGATGGTGATGATGATGATGATGGATCACACATAAGTGCATATACTTTTTCTTCAGGCATGTTTTTTGTTAAATCTTTGAATACATTGAGTTGATCAGAAAATAATTCCCAAAATGTTTGATTCTCAGGAATAGTAAATAATGCCTTGAATTTTCCATAAATTTGTTCAGCTTTTTGTCTTATTAATTCAGCTTTTTGTTTGAATGTCAACTGTAAATAAATTAATTAAATTGTTAGATATACAATTTTTTAATACAAATTTTATCAAAGCAACTATTATTTTTATTACCATGTCTTCTTCTTTCAATTTCCACTCTGAAAGATTTCCAATGTATCTTCGTAACTAAAAAATTAAATAAGACATTATTGCATTTATTTAATAATAAATTGGTTTTAAAAATTACCCTTTTAATTGTTTCAACAATATGTGAATGTTTTTTAAGCATCAATGGATCAATTGGTAAATTTAACATTTCTTCCATAGCTGAAATACATTTGTCAGTATCAGCACTTTCTAGACCCAAATTTGATTTAATTTGAGCATCACAAGTTAATAATTGATGTTCCATACGAAGCCATCTTTAATGAGAAAAAAGAACAGTCAATAATTTGCTTTTTATAAACATTTTTATTTCATCAAATAATTACCTGAGCTTGTGTTGTTGTTTTTGCAATAAACTTTCTTTATCAGATACTTGTTTATCATCTTCTGTAATAGAAAAAAATTATTTTCATAAGAAAAATTTACAAGTTAATAATAATTATTATTAATCTAATTTTCCGAGTGTATAATTACTTTCTAAGTTTGTTCGTTTTGTGGCAACTTCACTGGATGGTGTTGATTGATTATCCATCAAATCATCAAGTTTGTTTTTACCTCTGCCTCTTCCACTATTCTCTGTATCAAACAATTTTATTTGTTTGATTTTTTTATACCGTTTTTTTTTTTTTTTATAATTATTTTTCCATTTTACTCTTAAAATTTATTCTTAATACTTGAAAAAAATAATAAATAAATAAATTAAACAAGAGTTTATTAACTTACCAGTATCAAATTCATCAGAGCTTGAAAAATCAGCAAAACGTTTTGGTTTTATTTTTCTTCCACTTCGACTGACAACTTCTTTTCCAGCCATTTCTTCTAATGACTCGTTAATTGGTTCTTGTCTTGGTGTATTTTGTGAGCTTGTCCAGCCTCTACCACGTGCACGTTTTTTCTTTGGTTCTAATGATGAATCCTTCAACAAATTAATATGAAATTTTAATTAAATCAAATAATAGATTAATTGTATTTTACAAAAAACAACAAATGATTTTGTTAGGAATAATCGCACAAATCGACCAAGCTTAAAGTTGATCTGTCGGCAATTCCTTGTTAATATTGGGGACTACTAAAATATGATATTACAGTCTTAAAAATATCACAGGAACATTCCCCATTAAATATTTAATTTAATTAAATTTATTTTAAATTTAATTCTTACCAAGCCAACTGGTGTAGCAAGTGATTTACGTTTGAATTGTTTTTTTTTATCTCCTTCGTCGATAACAAGTGGTCCAGTTTCTAAATCACTATCTAAACTAGCTTGTGATGCTGGTGTTGCTGGTGTTGCTGGTGGTGGTGGTGTTGGCTCTTTTTCAATTTGCTCAGAGCTCTCAATCTCAGCTTGTTCAACAATAGGTTCTATAAAATTATAAAATATCAGATATAATTTTCATGTTTAACACAATAAAGACTAAAACATTCTTCTAGTCTTCATGATAATAAATAAATATTTATTTTTTACATTACCATTTGTTTCTTTTGGTAATTCTGGTTCTTTGCTTTGGTCGTTATTTAATTCCTGTTCAAGTTGTACCATACCTTCATGAAAAGCTTTTCTCTTTAAATGTTTTCCATACTTTTCTTTATTTTCATGAAATGTAAATAATTCATCGCATTTACATGATGCCCTAAAAAGTTTTCAAACAAATTCATGTTATTGACAATTAGCTTATTTATTTAACAATATTATTTTCATGTTGTTCAATAACAAAATGGAGAATGCTTACGTTTCCCCAGTACCATAGAAGAACACCTTGTATTTGGCGTTTTTTGTATGACCATCAGTTACCTCTTCAACCTGATAAAATAGTCATAAATTAACCTCACTATTGACAGCCAACAAACCACAATTTTTATATATATTTTTTTTCTATTTTTTAAATAATAATTTACTATCAACATGATAAATATTTTGGGAGTAATAATAATAATAATAATTAAAGTTATTAGTGCGTCACCAGGTCCAGAGAAATAAAAAAATAAAAATAAAAATCATAAAAAAATATATTGTTAAGGCTCTAAGTAATATGTAAATTGATGTATTTTATTTGACTTACTCTGGCTGGCCAGGGTGGATAACCTCGTACTTTAGCAAAAACCTTATCGCCCGGTAAAAATTTCTTGATGAGTTTCATTACGTTTGATGCCGGTTGTTATTGTTGTCTCTAACAACTTGATTTATTATTATTATTATTTATGAATAGTGATTGTTATTAAATAAATGTCAATAACAAAATAGCTTCAATTAATCAGTGTGTAAACTTGGAATGTTAAATATTACCAGCGAGTGGATTAGAAATAATAATGTAATAATTTTTTAATAAAAAAAAAAAAAACATAAGCGACACAGTACACACGAGTCACGACGCCTGATAATTTTACAACATTTTACAATGGCGACTTGTTTCTCTCTTTTGTCTATTTTTCTCTCTTCCTTTTCGTTTTTCTCTCCTTGTGAAATACATAATTTAACTGTAAGATGACACTATTAAGCGCGCGATTTTTTGAATGTTTAACAAGCAAATAAACTTAATTAAAACTGATAAGTATATTTTTTATTTTTTTTTATTTATAAATATATAATTAAATATATTATACATATAAATTAATCAATAATTACAATCACATATTTTTTTTTTTTTTTTTTTTTTCGTATTTTATAAAATATAAATAAATAAAATTATTATTAATTTTTATAATTTTTTAGAGATGCTGTAGTAACAGTATTGACAGCAGCAAGTGCTTCTAGAGCAGTTGGAATAATATATTTTGCTGGTAATATAAAACCATGACGACCTCTATCACGTAATTCAATGGTATATGCATATTTAATTTTGAGCATTGCTTTTGCCCAATCATCAGCACCACCAGATGCAGCATACAATGTTGTTGCACTATTACCAACAGTATAAGTACTTCGATCATCAGTTGCTGATTTCATTGATGCTGCTGATGCTCGTCCAACTTCTTCAAGTTCAGCATAATCTGGTGGCACACGTTTATCATAACCCCATGGGTAAAGTATATACTGACCATAACTATGGAATGTCAAATAAGCCTAAAAATATAAATATTTAAATGACAATAATTCATCAATTAATTAATTCAATATTTAAATTTAAGATAAATTTTTATTTCTTACACTAAAATTTCCAGCAGTTGCATCAAAAAAATTTTTGATTGCAGCTGTTTCTGGCTCTGAAAATGGACTTGTACCAGTATATATTTCTCTGCATGGTTGTTTACTTGTACCAAGACCACCCCATTTATATCCAAAATTTCTATTTAAATCAACGCCAATGCAAACACCACCTTTTTCGGGACTACTACGATTTTTTCTCCACAATCTATCACCTCGAAATGTATATTCATATCTACACAATATAAAATAAAAATATATTATTGTTAAAGATATGAAAAAAATTTAATAATTACCCATCGGGATTAACAACTGGTAATATATAATAATCAGCTTTTAAATCATCACTTTTTTCAACAAGTTTATCAATAATAAAAGTGACAGCTGCTGGTGATACCCATTCTCTTGCATGTATACCACCGTCAATCCAAATTGATGGTACATTTGGTTGTCCCTTGCTAATACGTAATACCTAAAATTTTAAAAATAATTAAACAATTAAATTTCAAAGTGTTTTCCATTGTTTTATTTCAATTTTGAATAAATTCATTTAGTAATTTTTCGGGTATTTAATTTATTACCTTGAGAGGTCTTCCCTCAAAGGAATTACCAATTGACATGACTGAACATACTGATGGATATGTGTCTGCTAAATAATCAAGATATCCATGAATATCATCTAGACGATGATAGCTTGACCATTCCATTTTATGACCTGATTAACATATTCTCATATTTATAATAAATTATTTTTATTTATTAATTAAATATAATAGAAAAATAATATATCCATATTATTAATTATATTTTTATGATAAATTTGTATAGAATGTTAGTTAGATAAATTAATTGTTGATATAAATATGTAAAATATAATTATGAATTTTTATAAATTAGATAAAAGATAGTTTAAAAAATTGATAATTAATATTTAATTAATTTATATTAATAATTAATTTATGATGGACCCAGGTATGAAAAGCTCACCCTTAAAATTCCATGGGAAATTTCCACTACTTTGTAAATTATCAACAAAGATACCAAGAGAAGAAGGAACCTTTTTTGTTGGACGTATTAATATTAATTTACGTCTTTTCCACCAAGTCAAACGAGCTAAAAAATAACTATTTCTATTCCAAATTTATAAATTATTACTACATGAATAAGTGTTTTTTTTAGAAAAATAAAAAAAGATGTTAATATAAATTAATGAAAATCAAAGTATTAACACAGATGTTAAGTATGTTGATAGATTCAACTTGATACAGTATATATATATGTATATCTATATGTATAACTGTTATGTTAATCAGAATTGTCGATCGTGTGTAAAACTGGGTTACCCAGTAAAATCAATTCAAGGTTGACAACCCCGTTAAATCACCTTCAATAGTCTATTTAGCACAACAGGTTAAATCTAATGTTTCAAAAATAAAAAAATAATAACAAAAAGGTGAAAGCAATTTCGAAAAAAAAAAATTCATCAGGCAACAAACTACTAGTAGTATTATGCAAATTAAATATAAGCTTGTGTATTATGATCATAGCTTGATGATAAATTAATTGTTAAATAAAATTAACATAATAATAAATGAAAAAGGAAGAAAAAAAAAAGACACAGAAATAGAGAAGATGAAAAAATAAATATAAAAATTACTAGCTAACCGTTTCTTCCTTGAAGTTCTTCAAGTTCTTCTGGTGATGGCAATGGATTTTCTTGATCAATTGCCTGTTGAAGATCAGGTATCATAACATCATATTTAATTTGTCGTTCACGTAAAAATCTTGATACTTTTGGTATCATATCAGGACGAACAAGAACATCAATAATAGACTCAGTGCCAACCCATTTTGAAACTTCTATTAATATTTAAAAAACAATTTAGTTTGATTTTTTAAAAAATTATATATTTAAAAAAAGTAAATGATAATATATTACCTCCAGTTTCTTGAAGATATGATACAAATTCTCCCTGATCATTATCAGCAAGTACTCGCCAAACTTGTGATCCCTCATAGGTCACTGTCTCTTCGGGTATTTCAACGGCCTTGACCATAATTGCATCAGAAACATCAACACCAGCTTCAATTGGTACACCATCGTATTCATATTGTGATGTTGAATTGTTTATAATATAAAATGATTCTGATTTATGTATTAAAATGGGTAAAAATGTAATAAAGGCGACAAACGCCCGGTTTATTCCGGTTGTTCTCATCCTCCTTTGGATCGGGACTGACCTTGTGAGCATGTTGGATGCCCCTTTTATAATAATGTATATTCAGAAAGACAACGGTACTTTTCTCCCGTTTTTCAAATTTTTTTTTATATATATTTTATTATGTTTACTTTTTTTTTTTTTTTTTGTTATCATAAAATAACGTGACTGACAATTTTCACACAGTTGTTCTGACCCAACTGATGATGTGGACCAACAACATACATTGCATTCAACTTATAATTATAACTTATTACTGTAATAATAAATACACCCATATAATCTCAAAAGGCATTCAACTTTTAAACTTTTAAAAAAAAAAAATCATCATATAATTAAATTTTATGTATTTAAAAATAAACATTTTTTTTTTCCTTTTATGGAAATTTAATTTTAACTTACACGTGTTAATTTTAATAATAAAGGTTTATTTTTTTAAAAAATATCATTCATTAATCGGTTGAAAAACAAAATATTTAACAAAATTTTATTATTAAAAATTGTAATTTATTTAATGAATAAATTATAAAAATCAAGTTTTTTTAAAAATTGAAAGTCGGTTTATTTAAATAAATTATAGATAAAAATAGATAATTTTTCAGTCAATATATATTTAATAAATTAAACTCAATTAAAAATAATAAATTATGATTATTATTTATTGTTGTATGATGTTTATTAATAAGAAAATGAGTAATAAAGTGCTATGAGTGCATTGAGATGTAATTTTTCAGTATGTGTTATTGTTAATTTTTTTTATTTAACAAGGGGGAGTTTTACACTAACTAAAGACATCATTCATTGGTAAAAAAAAAAAAATAATAATAATAAATAAAATAAATAAATAAGCCCTCGCACGTTTGTTATGCGTGTCCGCGAAGCTTTCAGTATCTTCCAGTCATTCTGCTAGTAAACTTAGAGCGGATTGATATTACGTTGTTGTAAAATATACTGTACTCGTGGAAGTTGGAACATATAAAACAGCATCCGTATTAGTTGCTGTGCAGTCAAATAATATAATAAAACATCAGTTTTCAAAATGCACTTGTCACTAACAGTCTTATTTTTAAGCGCAATTGTTATTAACAATGTTGAGGTAAATTTAATCATTAAAATTAGAGTCAAAACTATTTCATTATCTATACTTTTTTAGTATAATTTTTTTCAATTAATTTGTATATTAATTAAAATATTTTTATAATTTAATAAATTATTTGTTGTATAATATATAAATTTTTTTTTATGTATAAATTATTTTAATTGAATTAATTAATTGATGTTTATTCAAAGTTATTGAGACGATATTTTTATATGGTATCTTTATTGATTGAATGTATAATTTTGTTTATTTAATTATTTATTTTTTTTTGTAGTCAACATCGTATAAAGTTACAAATAAAGTATTTTTGGAAATAATGATTGACGATTATCCAATTGGACGAATGACTATTGGACTATTTGGTGAAGCAGCACCAAAAACAGTTAAAAATTTTTTAACAATTGCAACAAATGGCATCAATGGAAGAACATATTCAGGCACTAAATTTCATCGAGTTATTAAGAAATTTATGATTCAAGGTAAATATTAAATAAAACTAATAACTTTCCAAGTCTTTAATTATGAATAATATTATTTTTATTGCTTAAACTAGGTGGTGATGTTGATAAAGGTGATGGCAGTGGTTCAATAAGTATTTATGGTAAATATTTTGATGATGAAGATACTGGTATAAATCATACTGGTCCTGGTTTTGTTAGCATGGCAAATGCTGGGAAAAATACAAATGGTTGTCAATTTTTTATTACAACAATTGCAACACCTTGGCTGGATGGACATCACACTGTTTTTGGAAAAGTAAATATTAAAATTTTAATATTTTAATTAATAATTTAATTATATTTTATTCTTTTAGGTAATTGAAGGGCATGAAGTATTATTTAAAATTGAACAAACAAAAACTGATTCTGATGATGTGCCAGTGTCACCAGTTGTTGTACTTGAAAGTGGTGAAATACCAGTTACAGCACCTTTTTACGTGTCTGATGATCCATATGAGTAAATTTAAAATCATAAAAATTCATCAATAATCTCAGTAGAGTTAGAATTATTATTATTTTGTTTTTTATATTCACTAAATTACATAATCATATGACATATTAATTAATTGCACAAAATTTACATTCACATATGCACACCCTGATAGTCAATTAATCATTTGGAATTTTTGTTGTTGTTGCTGCTGCTGATATTGTTGTGGTGTTTTCAATTTACCAAAGAGAGTAGATAAATTAATAGGATATTTTTTTTTAAAAGACTCGAGTTATTGCAGTTATTGCAACTATTTTGTTGTTATATTTATTTTATTTTTTTTTTCGAGAATATATTGAGGACATATAAGCACTTGTTTGACCCACTTATCTTGAACCCTGCACGTTTGTCGGTCTTCATACATGTAAAATCCAGATTACGTGATCAGACTAGCAGTGGCTATCTTGACATTACAAGTGAAATCAAGTTTGCTTGTTGGTTGACGACCACTTTTATTATTTTAAATATAAATTGCAAAATACTGAGATGATTTACATTCAAATTAGTACGATGACATTATCCATCTAATAAATAAATTGAATCCAGTTTCAACCAATTTTTTCTCTTTCAAACTTCAGCATTGATATGAAAATTAAATTTTTATTAAATTAATGAAATATAAAAGCTTAAAAACAAAAATAAATAGGTCCCATTATACTGCACACTCATTAATCGTTGATTACTATTTTTTAACATTTAAAAATAATTAATATTTTTTTTTTATCAATTGACCGCATTTCTAAATTATACATTATCATATTTTTATTTTATATAATCTTTCAATTTATTGAGAAAAAAAAGAAGAATTTCTTTTTTCTTTTTTATATTTTTCAAGCCAAATAATAACATGGTTATTTTCCGTAATATAAAGACTGAAATCTAGATAAATTTGTAACGAAGAAAAAATAAAAAATAATTTTTAGATTTCTTCATTAGATTGTGCTATGTAATATATATACCTATATTAATTTGATGTGCCTTATTACTCGTAATTAATTTTAGTTTTTAAAAACAAACATATGATGTTTTTTTTTTCTTTTGAATTTTAATTTTTAGATGCTTGAATATATATATATTTAGTTATGTATCAAAATGCCAAATTTTAAAATTAAAAATAAAATATTTTAGCAAATAATTAGAATAAATTAATTATTCATTATATTATTCTGTTAATTTATATTCTATTCAACAGTTTATGGGAATGGATCAAAGCAACTGCAATTCCACTGTCTTTTAGTTTGACAATTCTTGGATTTTTTCAATGGATGATAAGAAAACTAGACGTATAAACCTACAATTATATAGAAAAAAACAACAAAAATACAAATATTTATTATTTAATATTTATTATAGTTTTTAAATTAACAATTTTCAAATAATTTCATTAACAATTTTACGTTTTTTTATAGATTTTTTATTTCAATTGGTTCAACAAATTATTTGATTATTTTATATTCAAAGCCACTGGTTCAAGTTTTGTAAATAAATAATGAAAAGAAATATAATTATCTTTAAAAATTAATACTTTTTATAATTTTAATTTATAAATTTCATCGAATAATTGAATCAAATTAAATTTTTTTTTTTAGATACCAATTCTTAACAGTTATTGCAACACATGTAAGATGGCGCTGAGAGCACTAAAAAATGGTGTCAATAAAAAATAAATAAAAAGAGTGATAAATGGATAAATGATAATAAAAAAAAAAATAAAAATAACAAAAACCTTGATGTAAGTCAAACAGTCCCACGCGAGCTGCCGGTTGTTTGCGGTTAAAAATTCTATTGTCTCCGTATTTATTACTGTGTTTAACTAATTTTTTTTCCTACTATTTACTGCTGTTTATCTGTGTATATCTAATTAGTGTGACAATTATAGAAATAATTTACCAACTATCAACAAAAAACGTTAAAAATTATTAAATAAAATAATTTTAAAATATTATTTATATTTAAATTAAATATTAATCAAGTTACTTTACATATGTAATATCGATTAAACTTTATATGTCTTTTCAATGTTCATTCTTTATTTTTATAATGTTTTTTTATGCAAATTAGTATTGTCAATGCGGTCAAACATAAATCATAACTAAACGAATAGCCTTTGCCTATAAAATAATAGAATTAGACATCAAAAAAAATTGAAAATAGGTGAAAAAAAAAAAAATAAGATAAGTTTACTTGTGTCGTGACAAACAAGTCATCGGAAAATTTAATAAAAAAACAAAAAAGATAAGATTTCAGGTATTTTTTTGTGTTGAAATGAAAGTGATACACCAGATCTGAAAGTAACTGAACGAAGAAATGAGATATGTCGTGGTTTTATAATCAACACATGAAAGGTAATATATTTTTAAAACTTGAATCATGAACTTGATTAAAATGATGAATAAAAAAAATAACAATAATGAATAATAATAATTAAAATTTCAGGTTATCTAAGTGACGATGAACCAGCTGATTTTTGTTTATCTCATAAATAGGTAAGATTTGTTTTCACAAACAACACATGTGTTTGTCATAATAAAAATATAAATACCTATAATAACACTTGTTATTGGTAATTAAATTTTTTTTTCTAAACTAATTTTGATACGTAATGAACTACATGGATCTATTTTCAAGATGAAAATTTATTTACTTGATATACTTGACAAATACCAAAATAAAAAATAGAAAATAATTTGTTTTTTCTATTAAAAATATATTAGATATTTATTTCTTTATTCAACAACTATAAATAGTTGACAATCATTTATTGATTTGAATTATCAATACACTGCAGAACAATAAATTTCGACAAAAAATAACAAATTAAATCGTTCAGTTTTGTCTATAGAGATGATTTATAAAATTATAATTCATTTTTAGATGTCCTCAAGTCAATGACTATGAATTTTAAATAGCGTCTTTGTTTGATTATTAATTATTATAAAACCAAGTGTGAATGAGTAATTTTCATGAGGAAGACATTGAGTAGATATTGAGTCGGTGTTGTGATAAATAGACGAGTTATGCTGACAGATACTTCCTCTGTAAGTAATTAAATTCATTGTATTTTTACTTGAACGAAGCCAGACGACGACAGTTGATTAAAAACATCAATACATGCTAATTAAAATTGACATTCTTTTCACATGCATCATCATTTTATGTATTTTTTTTTTCGATATAAATTAATTACATTTTCTTTGCACTCTTATTCTACTTATCATTTCTAATTAATAATTAAATTTTTTAACTCAAAAACAAAGTTAATAATTCATTAGTTTTTATGTCGAGTTTATAATTGAAATACACTTTTATATAAATACTATTACCAATTATTAAAAGTAATTATATTTTTGTAATGTCATTTATCACGCGATGGGATTTTGTATGTTTTATCCAGGTATCACATCAATGTGTCTATTTAATTTTATGAATTTTTTTTTTTCATGTTTTATGGGTGTGACACACCATTAAATTAACAAGTGAATCAGGACAATAGTAAAATAAAATATAATGATTTTCAAATAATTATTTAAAGACCATATTATTTTATAATTTTTTTTTTTCTTTTTATTAAACATAAAATTGTCATATTTAGTCAGCAAGTAGTTTGTTCTTATTTTTTTGATAACTATTATCAGTTTTATATTTATTTTTTAATAGCTAATTGATCTATCATTAGCAACTTGAATTAATATATTTTTTTAGAATTGATCAGGTTGTCATATCAATAGTTCGTTTTATTATTTATTGTATGATAGACGGATGTGTAATGAACCTTTTTACCTTTTGTATATATAAATTTAAGGATATCACGTGTCGAATAAAATAAATGAAATGGGTAAAGTTGAATAAACGGATAGGGTTGCATACATCAGTTCAATCGATCATCCAAAAATCCGGTTACTCATCATATTTCCGTTTAAAAAAATATTGACATACAAAAAACTATTTACATATACACAAATGCTTTTTTATTTAGTACATTTTGTAGCTATCTTATCAGTTCTAATGATAGAAAAAATGTTTTTTATTTAGATATCTTTTTTTATATGAAATTTTAACAAATTTCGTTCGAAAAATTAATGAGCTTGTTTATTGTCGGCGACTCATCGACGCCTCAAACATTGATACACACACAATTTTACTTTTTTCTTATCGTTCATTTAATATACCTATTCCGATGGTCAGATCGAAAACAACCCAGAAAAATGAGGTCTCTTGTGTATAGTCAATGAAGGTGCGGCAAATATAATCACATCTAGATTATAAAATTAAAAGAAAATAATGTTTTTTATTATACTAAAAGAGATTTTTTACTATGAAATAATTTTATTAAATTTTTTTCACCTTTTTCAGGATGACAATAATCTGGACAAAGTGATATAATAATAGCAGAAGCAAAGGATTCAGTCAAATATTTAAAAATGGGACAATACTGGCTTAATGTTGCTGTTCTCAGGGTCGTCATACCTGTGACCTTCACAGCATGTAAGTTTTTAAATATGATTATTCATAAATAATAAAAAATACTTGTGATTCATGTGTGAATATGTTTTTTTTTTTTTTTTCATTCTATGATAATGTAAATTTAATGAGTAATTAAACTTTGTCTTGGGGATAAGAGCAAGAAAAAGACACCACAATAAAGAGCGAAAGAAAAAAAAATAATATAATTAATATACGATAGTTAAATTGATGATGTCACATTCATCAAACGGAACTGTACATTCATGCTAAACATCAAAGGAAATATATTATTTAACAAAATAAAAATTAGCTTTTGCTGATTTTTTTTTATCGCAGTTATGACTAAGTTTTCGGATTAGATTTGAGGTCATTTAAAGAACTTTGCTCATATTTAATTCGAATGTTTTATAAATTATATTCAACAGCTTTTGTCTATTTTTTTTTTTTTTTTTTTTTTAAAGCTAACAATGTTTAATAATTTATTAATAATTTTCTAACCGGTTTTGAGGCGGTAATGAAAAGTCTTAATTGATTTGATTTTTTTTTCTTTATTTTTTGTTCTTAATTAAATAAAACAATCAATTTTTTAATATGGGTTGGTGGGCTATAATTCTTATCAAGAAAAATATATATATTTATGTGTCTAGTGATATGAAATTATTATTCTACGCATAAACAATATATTTATTTCTTCGTAAATTACAAGTTTTATGTTAATAATAAAACATAAAATAATATGCTTGTCAAAATAGAAATAAAAAAAATAAATATATATTTTTATAAAATTTATTGTGACTGAATATATAAAGTCACGAATATTTTTGTAAATAAAATACAACAGTTTGCAAGATGAGAGTGGTTCCAAAAATAACTTGACCACTCGGTCCAGTCATGCTGAATATTTATTTATTTTTTTTGCATATCGATTTCGTAATATTAATGATAAAAAAAATAAATTATTATGCAATGGAAAATGATGACATTTATCGTGAATTAAATGATGATAATTATACTGGAGATATATTTTTTATATATACGAAAGTAAAATGAATTTAAAATATGAATAAATATTTGATGTAAATGAAAAGTGGCATTTGAGCATCAGAATATATTGGAGACGACCAGAAATAGTGCAAGGGGGTTCTAATGACTTGTCAGACACAGTGAGCTTGTTATGTTCTATTTTTTTTTTTTTTTTTTTTTCGACATATGATACTATGACTAGTGTCAAAAAAATAAAATAAAAGAAAGCTAAAAGAAATTCAGCTGCACTACTTTGCGTGATACAAAAATCTATACAATTTTTTTTCTTTTTCTGCAGAAGTGTTGACCTCAATTTTCGTCACATTCAACCCTGCTAAAATAAAATGATTGTTTGAAATAATTTGATGAACAAAAAATAAATTATTAAACTAATCTATTTTTAAATTGGAATGTAAATAATTTTAGAAACATTAGACAAAGCATTTGGGGCAAAATAATTAGTTGAAATTTATATTCACGTTTTTGTTTTTTTTTTTTTTGACTCAGCTGCTGCCAACAAATAAATAGATAGACAGATAAAATCTTTTTTTTAAACTTATCTTTTGTAATTTAATTATCAAAAATGCATAAAACAAAATTTAATTTTTATTTATTACCTGGCAATTGGAATATAAATTTTAAAAAAAATATAGAGTACTCGAAATTTGATCAATTTAATATGCAAATAACGATAAAAAATAAAGTTAAAAAAAAAAAAGGAAATAATAAAAAATGGAATATTAAATTCGACCTTTAAAATTTTAACTTGTTGAAATTCATCAACATTTTCTAGTCTCTTTTTATGGTATTTTTTCATGCTTGACCTTATAGTTGAATTTTTTTTTATCTTTTAAATTAATTTACATTAAAATATTTTTTATAATATTATCAAATGATTTTTATATTTGAAAAAAAAAAAAACATATGACATTTAAAATTATAATTTTAATAAATAAAAAATAATATATTTAATTGATTGTTGATGGATAGGTGTGATATGGCGACCCAGTGGATTGTCATTAATTTATCTGCTTCTAATGTTGATATCACCATTAGTGCCAATTCCAACTCATGAAACAATGAATGCTTCAACTGGTCGATACTTCAAAGCCAGTATAGCACTTTGTTTTATCAATGCTCTTTTACAGCTTGCATTTCAAATTGTTCTTGTTGCATTACCACGAATTCACGATGAATTTAAAATAAATTGTAAGTATAATTTTCCAAAAACAATTAATAAAGTTTTAGATAAATCGAAACAACTAATTGATGAATCTAATAATTCAGGTGGATTATTTGAAAAAATATTTCGACATGCTGGTTTAGTTCGTCTTGAACAAGCAACAGTATGGGAAGTTCTTTATTGGCTTTTACCAGAAATAGTTGCTTTACCAGTGACAATAATATCATATTGTTTATGTCGTAAATTTACATGGAAAAGTCAATCAGATCCTGAAATAACACCACGACGTTCATCACCAAATTCAGCATCAAAAATCATTGAAGATGCTAATACAAAAATTATAAATTTCTTTGGTATCATTGGAACGTATATTGTTCTAGCTTCTTTGTGCCTTGTTGCATCATTAAATCCATCAATTGAAGGAGGTTTTTATTTCATAATATTTTTATTATGTGCAACATGGTGGAGTTGTCACAAAGAATTACAACGTGGTTTTGCAATAATATGTAGAATTGTAATGCTCGTTGTTATATTAAATATAACATCATTAATGGCATATCAAAATCAATGGCCACAAGAATTCATTGAAATTAATTCAACGTGGTCAAGATATTTTGCACTTGATGCATATTATTCAACAAATTGTTCTGATCCACGTAATGTTTTTTCATCTGATTATTCTGATTGGACAAATTATGGATACTCACTTAGATTATTTTGGCTGTATTTTGTACTTGCATTACAATCACAATATTTATTTAAAAAACCGGTAAGTAAATTTTATATTAATATTAATTTATTATACTTAATCGTGTCTAATAACATCAAATTAATTTTAATGGAAATGGCTCTTTTATCTCTATCGGTTATTTAATTTTTAAATCAATTTAATGAATGTAAATCGACTAACAAATATTACTGAATATCAAATGTTTTTATCATAATGCGGCTTTTAATTAACCCCTGGAATATTAGAATGATGATGATGAAGATAATAGAAATCGTGGAAAATTAAGGAAATTGGATGCAAATATAACACGACATATTTCTATTCGGAGAAGAACACCTTCTCAAAGGTGGCAATCAGCCAGGCGAAAGGCACGCGTAAGGATCATTTTACAATGATTGATCATCAAAATATAAAATTAAAAAAGAAAAAATTTATTTATTCCTTTGCCAGCTTTGGCTATTGATGATCTTAATTTTTTTATTTTATTTATTTATTTTGCTATCAAAAAGTATTTACACCAACTATCGTTCCCTTCACTTATTGATATTTATTATTAATTTTATTATCAATGTGTATTTTATTTATTTTAAAATTATTTTAATGTTTTGTTTGTTGTGTACTGGATGTTGCCTATTTTTTTCTTGGTTTGCTGTGTTTTAGAAGCAGCCTACTGTCAGTCCTCCGACTCAACCAGACGAAAGGACCCCTGTACGTATTAACAACTGTTTTTTTTATTTTATTTTATTTTTTTACTTTTTTTATGTAAATATATCTATCAAAGAAAAAAAAACAAACAAATGAAAAAAAATAAATAATAATTCAAATGCTGACAATAACAAAATTAGCAAAAAATAAAAAAAAAACTAACAATATTTGAATTATTCATTATCGTTGCATGCATTACGCAGAGGGACTTTTTAAATATTGCTGGAGATTATACTGATACGGTGAGGGTATCTGTTAATAAATTTCTGTGTTTATAATATCAGTGTTTTTTTTTTTCATCATTAATTCATGCAAATTCATTATTAATTATATAATTTAAAAAAAATAATAATAATTTTATTAACAAGCAACAATAATACATTAATTTTTATTTGTTTTTTTTTCAATTAAATTAATAAGAGCCTTTTCTCCCAGCACTTGTTCGCTTTTACCATTCATTCTATGAAAAAAAAAAATAAAAGAAACACTCTAATCAGATGATTTAGATAATAATTAATTTCTTTTTCTTAGCTTATGCGATTTGGATCTGGTCGTACTGGTTTACTTCAAGATTCAAGAGGAAGTGTGACAGTTGATGTACCACATGAAGATTCAATTCAAATGCAATCATTGAGTGAAGAAATACCAGAAGATAATCCAGGTCCAATTGAACATGTAATAATGGCTGTATATTCAATATTTCAACTTGTTGTTAATTCATCATATCTTGCAACAAATATTATTATGATGACTTGGAGTATAATGTATCACAGTTGGACAACATTTATATTTTTACTTTGGGCATTAACACTTTGGATGGTACCAAATAAACGTGCATCAATGATGAAATGTTCACCATTTATTGTATTTTATGGTACAATACTTGTCATTGGTGGTTATATTTATAGTTTAAATTTAACTGAAGATGAATTACCAACAGTATTTTGGAATATTCAAATGTCAGAAATTGGCTTTAGTAAATTAAATGAATCAAATACATGGCATTTAGTTATTAAATCTGGCTTTATGACTATGTTTTGGATAACAATGCGTCAATATATGGCTGAAATTAAAAAAAATAAACGTACATCAGCATTACGTGATATGGCTGCACCATTACATTTATCAGTATCAGCAGCAGCAGCAGCAGCAACAACAACAACAAGTATGCAAAATGATAGTGTTGAAATAAAAAGTCAATTTATGAAAGACGTTGGTAAAATTATCAAAAAATTATTAACAAAATTTTGGATTGTTGTTGTTGCAATAATGTTATTTACAAGCGGTATTACTGGTGAACAAATGACAGTCTTTAGAATAATTTACATGTCATTATTTTTAATATTTGTTATAACATTTCAAATAACATGGACAGGATGGCGTAAAATGATGTATATGTTTTGGATAACAGTCATTGCATATTCAGTTATAATGTTAATTCTTGTATATACATATCAATTTAATAATTTTCCACAATTATGGACAAAATATTTGCTGATTGATGATAATTTACAAAAAGATATTGGTCTTGAAAAATATGAAACAAAAGATTTATTTGTACGTTTATTAACACCAACATTTTTTGTCATAATAACAGTATTACAAATGCATTATTTTCATAATGATTTTCTTGAAGAAACAAACATTGATAAAATAAATATTGATACAATAACAAAACGTGAAAATGTATATATTGCACCAAAAAATATAGTATCAACACTAGATGTACTATTGGTTGATGATGATGACGATGCTGCAACTGCTCAACAATCAACAACAATGTATACATTAAAACAGCTTAAACAAATGTCAAAACTTGAAAGAATTGCATTGTTACGTCGTACAGTTTGTCAATTGAAAAATTTTTATAATTACATATGGCTTATACTTGAAATTCATATGGAAAAAATTATATATATATCATTAATGTTGCTGTGTGTTAATGATGTTTGTGCAATCAATTGGATATTTGTTATTGTCATCGTTGTTACAATGAATTTACGTAAAACATTACAAATAATTGCAATTAATAGTATTGCATTTGCAATTGCTGTGTTGATGGTTATAAAAATGTTGTATCAAATTAAATATATTAAACATGAAGAATGGAATGTCAATTGTACATCTGTTAATGAAACGAAAATTTATAATACTGCTGAATGGATTGGAATGAAAAAAGCTGATCCAGATAAATTATTTAATTTATTAAATGGTTATATATTAATAATTGCATTAACAACATTGAGAGCTGTTATAATGGTACGTCAATGTTTTTATCGTCAAAGCCGTGGTGAATCATTGGATACACCAAATGTCATGTTTCCAAATATTAAAAGAAGTGATGCGGATAAAGGAATATCATATTGTCTTAAATTTTTATTAAATTATGGATTTTATAAATTTGGTCTTGAATTTTGTTTAATGGCTATTGTAACATTAATTGGCAAAAGACTTGATTTTTTTTCTGTACTATATGGCTTATGGTTACTCATGTTATTTGCTAAAAAACGTAAACAAGTTGCAAAGTTATGGCCATTATTTAAATTATTTATCATAATATTATTACCATTACAATATGCAATTGTTGTTGCACCACCAACATGGCTATGTATTTATTATCCATGGAATGATTATACAATACTTAAAGAACTACAAAATTGGCTGTATTTACCAGATCCTGATAGACCACCAAATCCACATATATTAATATGTGATTTTTTTTTATTACTCATGGTTATTAGACAAAGTTTGGTATTTAAAATTGAAGAAAAAAGCACAAGTGATGATGAGCATGAATTTATTGCTGGTCATAATTATTCAGTATATCAAGATATGGAAAAAGTAAATTTTATAAATCCAGTTAAAGATTATGTATCACATATAAGATGTTGGCTTGATGTATTAAAACGTGGTTTTATGATGAGTTTTATGTGGATAACATTGTCAATGATGTTTCTTGCTGGTACTAAAAAAACAAATTTATTTTCACTTGGTTATTTAATTGGTGCATTTGTATTTTTATGGCAAGGAAGTGATTTTTATTTACGTCCAGTTAAAACAATATTAAAATGGTGGAATATTCTACTTGGTTATAATGTTTGTGTTATATTTTCAAAAGCATTATTTCAAGGACTTGGATATGTTTTAACATCACAATGGAAACAATCATGTCCATTTATACAATTACTTGGTATTGGTGTTGGTGTTTGTGGTGATATTAAAACAGACAGTGATATGGTTTGGGATGTATTGTGTTTTGCTTGTTTAATTATTATGAAAAGATTATTTAAAAGTTATTATTTCTTTCATATTGTTGATGAAACAAAAGCAATGAGTATATTAGCATCACGTGGTGCTGAATTACTTGAAGATTTACATAAAAAACGTATTGAATATCAAGAAAATGTTGAAAAAAATGTACTTGAAAAATTGAAATTTAAAATGGATAAAATTAAAGCTGATCAACAAAGAATTCAAGGACCAAGTTATCGTGAGCCATCAACACATAAAGTTGGTAAGAAATTATTTATTTTTTCATTTACATTTATTTTTTAAATGGCAAGTTAATAAATTCTTATTATTATTACTATTTTCTATAAATAAATTAAGTTTTTTTAGGTTTTAAATTTTCCATTTAACACAATTTTAAATTGAAACAAAATTTTTTACTTTTTATAATAAAATAATTAAAACCATCGTGAAATCCCTCATATTTTCTTAACGCAATCATTGACGATAAAAAGGAAGGGCACCATTGGCAAAAGCATCAAGTGTTAGTACATGTTTATCCTCGGGTCATACACCACCCCAAGGTTACAGAACACCAATTGATGAGAATGATACAAGTGACGATGATGATGATGATAATACAAATAATAATATTGATGATGATCCACCACCATTAACACCAAGATTATTACATGCACCATCGCCAAATTCAGCAATATTAACAGTTAGTTTAGAGGGATATCTTGAACCAACACGAATATCATTTGGTTCACCACCAAATAGTGATTTAAATCCACATGGTGTATCATCAGATGAAACATTTCCAGTATTTTCACCACCACCATATGATCATTTAGCTTCAAATGATAGATCACGTTTAACACGTGACAATAGACACAGACGACAATCAAGTTTTGCTGAAACAACATGGATTACAGATAATCCAATATCGAGACAATCAATTGTTTCATATACATCACGTTCACATCGTTCACATCATACATGTAAAATTGTTACAAGGAATATATTTAATTCAACGTGCCTTCGTCAACGTGTGATTATTCATTGTTAAAAAAATGCTTCGACACGCCATTATAATGATCTAGATGATGGACAATCAAAGATCACAATATTGCACTGTAAAAATTCATTTAAATCTGTTGGCATGATTCTTTTTCTTATTACAGAATTTTATTATTATGATTATTGTCAATCAGTGTTTTTTCTTTGTTACTTTCAGATCCAGTGTTTTAAAGTTAAAATTTTTTTTTTATATTATTTATCTTTAAAAATTAATTAATGCTTCATTTGTTATTATTTATTCATTTTTTTTATGTGTGTTAATTAATGTAGATACGCTGTTTCCACATGACCGACCATTGTACAGACGTCATGCACCAGATTACAACAGACAGGGTAAATTAATATGTAGAAATTTGTATTATTTAGGAGAAAAAAAAATAGAAAGATATATCAAGATTCAACAAATCTCCTAGGCTATATTTAGATTAAGTTAATTAAAAGTCTGTAAAACTAATACTAATATATTGTACATATTGTTTCAGCTTAATTATCATTTTAATTAAAATTTGTTGTAATTAATCTTCTTGTAAACGATCTATTTGTAAACATTTTTTATATAAAAAATAATTTGTAAATTTCATTGAGTGTCAAGCCATTACATTATAAACATTATTGGTTTTGTCTAGGAAAATATCCAGTTGGTACTGGTTGGAAATGCATGGCTTTAGTATTACTGTCAGTCATCATTAATATAATAAATATCTTTGTGTTGCTTAAAAATAATTCTAAAACAAATATTAATATGTATTTTTTTTTTTTTTCTAAAAGCTGTTAGATCTGGTGACTACTACATGTTTGATGATTTTGAGGATGAAGATGTTACGGATTTACTGCCAGATCCACAAGATGAATTTGAAGAAGAAGAGCGTCGACGTCAGCAACGTCAACGTGGACGACGAATGACTGTATCGGAGGTCAGTACTTAAATTTTATTTATTTTCTAAAATTATATTTTCTACTGCAATACTTTTACTACCATTTCCTTGAATCTTTTAAAAATAATAATAATAAAATGAATAAAAAAGAAAATATCAAAGAGTTTGAAAAAAAAAACAAAAATACTTTTCAGTGTAACATGACGAGTGCATTGTTTAAGTTATGATTGTCTGCACCATGTGTGACAAACACATAATAAGTATAAATGTTTGTGTTACTGTATTTGATATGTTATGAGTGATGATTTTCAGCTGATGACAACACTCATTAAGACAGACATAGAGATTGCTACACACGTTGCCATGTATGGTGGTACCCAGAAGGATGCATTAAGACTAAGACGACAAAGTGCACCATTGACTAGGAAGAAATCATCGGTGTCTTATTTGAGTGCAAGATCAACAAGTGATTCTGCTGCGGCGACAACTGATGTGAGACTTCTTCTCATCAACAAAGTCAATGATTAATATGTGTCTATTTGCATAGTTTAATCAAGACTCTTTCTCTTTCTCTCTCTCTTTCTCTATCTTTTTCAATTCAATTTCCAATAATTAAATTCATTCAATTCTATGTCTATTTATTTTTATTTTTCATCAAATTATTATTTAAATTTTAATTTATTTATTTATATGTAGTTGCCATGTAGATTGCAAACTTTTCTAACATTTTTATTATTTCAAATTAATATTAACTTTGATTTATCATTTAAATTTAATTAATTTGCTCTAGTTTAGCTTTTCAGGTAGTAGTTATTAATTTATTATTATTATTTAGTAGATTTTCTTTTTATTTTAATCATTCTATTATTTTTATTTTTATTCATGGATACATAAAGGATTATCATGATTTTTCAGTATTTTAAACTAGGTTTTTCTATTTGAAAAATAATTAAATAAATTGTTGAATGTTTTTTTAATTGAAAAAATTATATTTTTTATGAAAAACCTGGTTTAAAATTAATTAATTAGTACCTCGTTCTAGCTTCAACCAACAACTTTAACTTGTTAATGTACTTCATCGGCTGTAACAGCTCTGGGTTTTTTTTGTTGTTTGAAAAAAAAAATGACTTAATTTATCATAATTTTTAATTGATATTTTTTGTTTATTTATTTAGGCTGATAGAACGAGTCTACCGTCAATGGAAGTTGATAATATAGAGAGAGAAATGAAAAATGATGATATGACAAGATCTCCAGATGATGATGATGATGATGAAGAAAAGTCTGATACACCAAAAAATATATCTCTACTTACCTACTTCAAATTTATGATCGAATTCATCAACAGTGCCATGGTATCAGCCACAAGATATCTCAATAAATTCTCACGAGATTACAGATACATCAGAAAAGTTCTTGCAAAGGAGAAAAAAATTTTAAAAGTAAATTTTTATTTATCTATTTTATTTGATAAATCAAATGATGATTTTATTTAATATTAAATTTACAGGCTAAACCAGATTTTCGTAGAGGCATGAGACTTGGAATAAATCAAATTTGGCAACCAATACCTTTAATAAAAGAGAGGTAAGTGAAAAAAGCTAAAGAAAAAAAAAATTCTTTTTAATTATTTTTTATTTTTTATAAATTAAACATTAAGCTTTTTTAGAAATAAAATAGAAATATATTTAGATTAGTTGATTTATTTATAAAACAATGTGATAAACAAGATCATACAATGAAGAAAATTGAAAAATTTAAGGAGCTTTTTTTTTTTATTTGAAAAATCATCGGTTGATATATAAATAGTTATGAGAATAGTAGTAAATGTTATGGATTGTAACAGATCAGATACTGGGGAAAGCACAGATGAGACAACAGATGGTGAGGCTCAAAATCAGCCAAAAGAACAGGACGACAGGTAGGGCATATAGTCACCAAAATGAAGCTTTATTTTTCTTTATTTTATAATAAAGCATAATCATAAATTTTTTAGTAGCTAGCTAGTTGGTTTCCTGATATTATTGATTCAACATTGATTTTTAAATTTGCTTTAATAATCATTGGTTAATTTTTTTAATTCATTTGTTAAAACTAATTTAATTTAAAATAACAAAATTAAAAATTATTGATCGTCTGCAGCGCTCCTTCATGTTTAATATAATTATTGTTAATATAAAAAAAATATGTAACAAAGTATGTCTGTATGAGACGTTCCTCTTTGGATAAAATTCGATCAAGAAAAATTATTATTTTTACCAGGAAGGAGAGCTTGCTGACAGTGCCACACATCCGAATTCTGGCGCCGAGTTTGGAGCGAGGATTGGATGCGTCCTCCTCCAGGTATCGGTTCATTGTAGAAAAAAAAAAAATAGATGTTTCACCGTTGCTTTTTTTGCACGCTTTAATCACAAATATTGCAATTATTTTTATCTTCACTTTCGTACTTGTGTCACACGTGTATTTTATCTAAAATAAAATTAAAAGGAAAAAAAAACGTCATTTCAATATTTAACAATAAAAATTGCATTAATTAAATAAAATTGTTGTTAATTTTATATGTCAATATTTATAAATGAATTTATAATTAATTTTTTGATTTTATTTGATTTTAACAGCTCAATAATATCAAGGCCTCCAGTGATAACTCCAGTTGAAGAAGATCAACAGCCAGAGCTATCAGAAGTCGATCAGCCACCAATTATTCAACTTCTTGCTTCAATGTGGTTTGGAATATTAGCACATTCAACATTCATGTGTTATTTTACAATTTTCATTCATCAAATTAAAAATGCATCTGTTTTGTCAACTCCTTTGCCTCTTATGGTATTTTTCTGGGGTTCATTAACTGTTCCAAGACCATCAAAAACTTTCTGGGTTACTGTGATTGCTTATACTGAGGTAAAAAATTAATTTATATATTTTTAAATGATAAATAACAATCATAATATTAAATTATATTTCAGGCAATTGTCATTGTAAAAAGTATATTTCAATTAGAACAAATACCTTGGACTGATGAAATAAAAAGTCGTCCAGCAAAAATAATTGGCATTGAAAAACAAACAGATTATGCATTTTGGGATCTTTTACTATTACTCATGGTATTTTTTCATCGATATATGCTAAAAGCACTTGGACAATGGACAACTCCTTACAATGCAAGAAAAATAATACCATCAAAAATAACATTGTCATCATCATCATCAAAAAAAAATACAACCAACACAAATGGTCAATCAGAACCAGCAAGATTTCATTGGCAAAATGAAGAACATTTACGTAATGATACACCACATAGTTCAAGTCAAGATGTAACAACAACAACAACAACAGTCGCATCGACATCACACACACAAGATAAACCAGAGTCTTCTGTTGATAATCATCAAGATGAAAAAATAATTATTAAAGATGAAGAAATACATCCATGTGATGAAAATTTTTCAACAACAGTTCATTATACAACAATGAAATATTTAGAACCAGCAAAAATATTTTTAGAAAATATATTGTCAACTGATGGAAAGGAAAAAACAAATGTTTATGCATACATGTTTTTGTGTGATTTTTTTAATTTTATATTATTAATATTTGGATTTTCTGCATTTGGAACACAACAAGAAGACGGTGGTGTTACAGCATATTTTCAAGAAAATCGTGTACCAATGCCATTTTTATTAATGTTATTATTTCAATTTACACTTATTGTCATTGATCGTGCATTATATTTACGTAAATCAACAGCTGGTAAACTTGTATTTCAATATTTTTTAATATTTGGTGTTCATATATGGATGTTTTTTATTCTACCAATAGTAACAGATAAAGATTTCAATACAAGTTGGGCACCACCAATTTGGTATATGGTTAAATGTTTTTATTTATTATTTGCTGCATATCAATTACGTCTTGGTTATCCAACAAGAATACTTGGTAATTTTCTATGTAAAAATTATAGTATGATAAATTATTCTCTATTCAAAGGATTTATGATAATACCATTTTTATTTGAACTACGAGCTGTTATGGATTGGATATGGACAGATACATCAATGACAATAATGGATTGGTTTAAAATGGAAGATATATTTGCAAGTATTTATCAAATTAAATGTATGAGAGGTGTTGAATCAGATTATCCACAACCACGTGGTGTTAAAAAATCACAAATAAGTAAATATATGACTGGTGGTGGTGCATTATTTGTTATTATTGGTTTAATATGGTTTCCATTATTAATATATGCACTTGGTGGTACTGTTGGTGATCCAAATCCACCTTATGATGTATCATTGAGTATTAAATTTGGTTCACATGAGCCAATATATACAATGTCATCACAAGATTCAGAAATTGTTAATTATACAGAAAAAGATTATATTGATTTAACAAATATTTATATTGGACGTAAATACAGATCATCAATGACATTTTTAGAAAGTTATTCAGCTGCTGATGTATCAGCAGTTAGAATGTCAAATTCATCAAGAAAAATATGGGGTATATCACCACCAGATAAATTAAGATTAAAACTTGAACTTGAAAAAAATACAACAATGCAAATACATATTGAATGGTCAGTATCACGTCAAACACATGTTAAAGAACTAAGTGATACAACAATTAAAACAAGAAAAATTGAGTTTCCAGCATATATTGATGGTAAATTAAATCAAGATAGACAAAATTTAATTAAAATGCTATCAAATAATAGTGATCAAAATAATTTTAATACAACAATTGTATTACAAAATGTATTTCCAAAATTTTTAAAAGTTACTAATCAAAATGTCGATCCAGTATCACAATTAATGCATAATGATACATCAACAACATTTGATCCAGATAAAGATGTATTCAGAAGTGTTACATTAAAATTATCAACAGATGAATTACAACAACAATGGTGGATGGTTAGTGAAAAATGTGATGATCAAATACATTCATCATACTTGAGTCGTATACCATTAAATGATTGTGAATCATGGATTATGATGTTTTTATTTAATGACAGAACATTTCCACCTGGATTAAATTTTATAAGTGGTTTTGGTATACTTGGTTTATATACAACAGCTGTTATTGTTATAAGCCAAATGATGAGACGTATTGTCAGTGAAATGGCACCAAAAATTATGTTTGATGATATGCCATATGTTGATAGAATATTACGTCTTTGCTTAGATATTTATTTGGTACGTGAAAGTGGTGAATTATGCTTGGAAGAAGATCTATTTGCTAAATTAATATTCCTTTATCGATCACCTGAAACATTGATAAGATGGACAAGACCACCAGAGTCAGTGGCATCTGGTGATAGAGCTGAACGTGATGCTAATGATCTTGATGATGATAATGATGATGATGATGATGGCGATCATGATTTTGATGAACTCACTGATAATGTAAGAGAACGAAGGCCAAAAACTGACTAAATGTGTTTCACGTACGTAATAGTTATAATAATATTTTTTAAACTTCCTAGTCATTTAAGTCTTTGGCTCTGACAAATAATAAAATATTAATCATCATTTTTATGTTGATTAATATCTTAATATTATTTTCAAGTATCCAACTATCATTTACATATATCTCTATAGATTTTTTTTTTTTTTTTTTTTCTAACGTTTTGTATCGAGTTTGAATTTTTTTTTTCTATTATTAGATTAACATTAATATCAATTAAAAATCAATGAAAAAACATAAAATTAATCAATAAATATTGTGCCTCAGTCTATTATATAAAAAAGCTAAAATATTTGTGTAAATAATAAATGAATATTCATGCATTTAAAATCAATTATTGTATAAAAAAATTTAATAATAAAAAAGTACAGAAATTATTGGCATTTTTAAGTAATTTACATTGTTCTACAATGATTACTTAAATCTATTTTAATTTTTTTTTAATTTTCAATCAATAAATTGTTTTTTTTTTATTCCCTTTTTTCATTGATTAACATACTGAATAATTCCAGTCTTTTAATATTCCATAAATAGATAATGATTAACAATTTAAATCATGAACAAAATAAAGCTATGTATTTATTTTTTTTCATATTCACAAAGACGAATTTTTAGCATTGAATTTTCTTGACGTAATTTATCATAATCTTCTTGTGATTTTTGTAATTCATCAACTTTATTTTTAAGATAATTAATATTATCCAAAAGTTTTGCATTTTCTTGTACTAATGATTGAAAACGACCCGAATTAATACCAAGATTTTGTTCTTTAATATCATCAGACAATGACAATACTTGTTTAATCATATTTGATTGTGAATTAACATGTAAATCTTGCATCATTCTCATAATTTTATTACTTTCAATTTTAGTATATGAACTAACAACTTCTTTAATTGCATTCAACATTGCAAATGATTCAGCACCATCACTTGAATTAAATTTTTTATTTATATTATCATTTTGATTTTTTTTACGTTCTTTTATTTTATCGGAATTATTAATACTATCACCAGATCCATCAAATGGACGACTATTTTCTTTTGTTGAATTATCAGATAGTCTACTATTATCACTTGATGAAACACTTATTTTTAAACGATTTTTATTATTCAACTGAGTTTGTTGTTGATCGACATTCTCAACAGTTTTTAATTTAGCATCCGTAACTTTATTTTTTTTAACTGAACTTTTTACTTTTGTACCTGGACTCTTATCTTTTGCTGATTTTTTATTACTACTATTATTATTATTGTTGTTGTTGTTGACTGTGTCACTTGGACGACGTAATAATGGTGTTTTTAACTCTGAATTAATTTCATCAACAGAACGACGTGATGTTTTAGGCATTTTTGGTGTTGATATTTCAATCGGTCTTTGTTGTTTTATAAATAAATCCCATTCAGCTTGTTCAGCAGGAACAACTGATCTTGGTGAGTTTGAACGTCTTGTTGTTATATGTCGTTCTGCACCACGAACCACACATCCTGTTGGTTGATCAACCAAGCCAATTTCCTCGAGAAATGAATCATTCATCTTAATGATTTTTAAATGTTATTTGCCTGAAAAGTAATTATGTGATGATAAATTGACAAATATTTTATTTGACCATTAAAGCTATGCTTTTACTGACGCAAATATGACAAGATAAAATTTACCTCTTTATATTTCTGACACCTGGTTATTGTTTTTTTTTTTTTTTATTATCTTTTAGTAATAAATCCAAATTGACTTTTTAAATCTTAATGATTGAATATTTAATTGTTGTCAATTTTAATTTTCAACAATTTCAATTTGTGTGATCAAACGTCAACAGTATACATCTACATATTAAATGTATAGCAATAATAATTATATTATCATAAATAAATAAATAAATAAATCAAACTGCAATCGGTAAAAGAGTTTTCGCGGGAGTGTTAGTCATATTTTTTTTTATAACCCTAATATTGTGTGGTGTAAAAAAAAAAAATTGTTGTTGACTCGCTTTTGTTATTTGTTAAATAACTATCACAACAATTTGTTTATTAAATATTCTGTGTGAATAAAAAAGAAGCAAATACTCAAGAACAATTAGCAGGTATGTTTATAAATTTTAATAAATAAAAAATGTATGTTTTATTTGTATTTTGCGGTGTAAACACTAAGAAAAAAAAAAAGTACAAATTTGAGTAAAACATAATAGCCATAGTGTTAATATATTTACAGTATTATTAATTAAATAATATAAAATATTGTTTAGGAAAAACAAAATAAAAGGTAGCTTTGTTAACTTGAAACTATGGAGTTGAATGATAAAAAAAATGAAAATACAACAACAAAAATAATGGAATTACCAATAACAGTACCAAATCCAAGAAATATACAATCATCAATAACACCACAAGTAACAATAACTCAAATACCATCAACACCATCACAATCCAAGTATGTACAATTACTAAATGTTATTGAAGAACTTGGACGTGATATACGTCCAACATATACTGGAAGTCGTAGTTCAGCTGAACGTATTAAAAGAGGTCTTGTTCATGCAAGAATTCTAGTCAGAGAGTGTCTTGTTGAAACTGAAAAAAATGGTCGTCAATAGTTTAACAATTTAATTAATATTATTATTAGTTTTTTTTTTTTTTTCTATAATATTAACATGATTAATTTGAATCAATGATGTTGAGAGGTGCCAAAGCTCAGTTATACCAAATGATCAAACATCAATTTCCAGTGACAAGTTTTTTTTTTTTAATTTTTTTATCAATGTCTTTAACTTTTTCACAATGATTAAACTAGTAATTGAAACCAAAATGCCCAAATAACCATTAATGAGTTAAAATTGATTACTTAAAACTCGTCTGATTAATTTAGTAATAATAAAGAAACAAAAGAACTGATATTAAATATATAGTTAAATTTTCCATACTGTGACAAAATAAATTATCAAAATTGAAAACAACATAGTTACATAAATAAACAAGAAAATACAAAAAAATGCCTTAAAATATTCACATTATCAATTTATCAAAGTACAAAATAATTAATAATTGTATGTGTGTGTGTGTTTTTTCTTCTTCTTGTAAAACCAATTGATATCTTAAGTACCTCATTTAAAATAAAAAGACGAATGATTAATATTAGTTAATAATGAGATGAATAATTGTTTATAAGTTTGAATGTTCCTATTAATTAAGTATCAAGCTCAAAACAAGCTTAACGACGTTACAGTATTCAAGTGATATTTTAACGACTGATAATGATGACAATGAATGTGGTATACAAACAAACAATTGTATTTAATAATTAATTAGTATAACTATCATTTAAAAATAATAGTAACAAAGATCTGTTAATAATATTGAAAAAGACTGGATTTAAAAATGATGAAAAAATTCATTTTAATTAATTATCTGTAACAATATTGTCAATCAAATTACCTGCTCCAATGTGCCGTTGAAAATTGTCATCTTTTGATAATTTAAATAAAAATGATTTTTTAAAATTAACCGTTTCAATTTATTTAACACAAAAAGCTTTCTATTGAATTGTTTGCTATTTTTTTTAATTGAATTATTTTTGTTACAGAGTTTTAAACATGTTCAAAACTTTGGATAATTTTGATACAATTTATTCAGCTGATTCTGTTGAATGGTGTCCAATTGATGATTTTAAAGATGTATTTGTATGTGGTACTTATCAACTTGCACCAGAGGATGAACAATTGAATGAAAAATCACAAAAACGTGATGGAAAAATATATCTTTTTAAAATAATAAAAATGGGTAAATTAAAATTACTTCAAACAATTAATGTTCCAGCTGTTTTGGATATGAAATGGTCTCATGTTCGAATTCAAGATAATATTTATCTTGGTGTTGTAAATTCAATTGGATATATTCAAATATACAAATTGCAAATTGATGAATCAACTGGTGAGGCAATAATTAAATTGCATATTGAAAAAAAATTATCTGAAAAATGTACTGATGAAATATTGGCTTTGTCATTGGACTGGAGTACTGGAAAATGTCAAAATGATAATATAAATGATGCTAAAATAACAGTCAGTGATTCTGAGGGTAAAATAACAATATTTAATTTTGATTCCCAAAATGATTTGTCAGTAATATCATCTCTAGAAGAACACGAATTTCAAGCTTGGATAACTGCATTTAATTACTGGAACACCAATATCCTTTACTCTGGTAATTTTATTATTTTTCATCCCCAAAATTTATCCTTTAACATGTTAATAATTGATTAAATACTTGTCTGTTATTTTTTGTTTCAGGTGGTGATGATTGTAAATTCAAATGGTACGACTTAAGAATGAATACAAAATTAATTGGATCAAATAGAATTCACGAGGCTGGTGTTACAAGTCTCCATTCAAATTCAACTGAAGAATTTATTTTAGCATCTGGAAGGTATATTATGTATTTATAATAAAATAATTCAATTATTTATGATTAATTTTAATTAACAGTTATGATGAAAAATTGCGTCTTTGGGATACGAGAAACTTTCGTCGACCAATATCTGAAAATAATTTATCAGGTGGAGTTTGGAGATTAAAATGGGATCCATTTTATCATAAATATTTACTTGGAGCTTGTATGTATGGTGGTTTTAGATTAATTGATTGTAATTCAATAGATGATCCAAAAATTATTGGTGAATATAATGAACACAAAAGTATTGCATATGGATGTGATTGGTCTTCACTTGATCATGATACAATTGGAAGTAAATTATCTGGAGAAGAAAATTGTCAAAATATTGTCATTGCAACATGTTCATTTTATGATCACAAACTTGATTTATCAACATTTATTTTAAACAAGTGAAGTAATAAATTATATTATTTGCATTTTATTTTTTTGTATAACAAAAATTGATATATTTTTTTTCTCTCCATAATAATTCCAATCAGATTAATTTATCTGGAAGTGTTTAGATGGAGCCACAATGCCCGTTTTGTGGGCTCTTGATTGCTCATGATTAACGAAGAATAGCAACACCCAGCTCCCAGTCTTCTTGGTGCTCGATAAAAATCAGTCATTGTGTTCAGTTGTGTTGGTCGTTGTTGAGGGTGATGTTTGGCGTTGTACGTTGATTATATTTACATTTATTTTTTTCACTACTGATGTGATTATATCTTCCAGTTATTTTAGTACTAAAAAGTCAGCAAGTGATCCGAAAAAAAAATATATAAAGTACATTAGTGCAAACTGGATTTGTGATTATTCAACTCTTCACAATTTATTGGTAAGTGTTTTTTTTTTTAAAATATTTTATTTATTAAAATAGAAATAAATATACTATTGACAGAAAATAATTACAATTTAGAGTAACATAATTGTAAACAAAACAAAAAAAGACATTTTTGTTTATAAAAAATTAGCCAAACGTGAGGTAAATATTTATTGAATTTTTAAGGATCAGCTGTGTTGAGTTGGCTCTTGTTCTTTTAGTATTAGGGAATGACCCAGAAAACAAATTGTCAGTACAACTGGGCGTTGGAAAAATAACAATATATAAATCACAAGTTAATTGAGTCTTTTTTAGTTAATTTGCAAAAATAGAAAAGAATGTTAGTTGTTCATTTAAAATGATGATGATGATGATGATGATGTTTTTGCCAAGATAACTTGTTTCTTAAAAATAATATTGTAAATTTATTTGCCCACTTGAATATCATCACCATCTGTCAATTTTAAAAACACCATCAAAACAATTATAACTTTTTTTTTTAAATTACTCTTTCAGCTTGAACAATTTAATTGAGTTAACTCAAATTTTAGTCATCTTGTTTGGTGTATAATTTAAAGTCTCTTCCAACTCATTTGGCTCCAGTTATTAGCCACTAGCTAGAGGGTGATTTTGTATTTTAAGGGCGTCAAAAATTAATTTCCGTTTACCCCTAAATTTGACTTTGTCATTTCAATTTTTATTTCAAATTAACAGTAGTAATTTAAAACTTTTTATAATAGTTAAATAATTACATTATTTCGTATTTTATTTTTATATAAATTTAAATTCCAAATATTGTATCCATGAATTTAGAATATTTATTTTTAACTTTTTTTATTTTTTATTTACTTGGTAATATGAGAGTTCATAGAGCATATTTTACATCTTTGATGCTAGCTATGTTTTTCAAGATCTCATTACTTTTCTGTCACCTTTGTTTGCTCTGGTCTTTCATCTCGCATTACAATTCACTGACATGCTGACCTTTTTTTCAATTTTCCAACAATTTTAATCGTCTCTCTTTTTCATCCACAAAGTTCATTTATGTATTTTTATAAATAATTGTTATTCCATGTGTGCAAATTACTTTTTGTAATTAAATAAAATAGCAGATCTTCTTAAATCATCAAGAAAAACTTTAAAGTACCTTTAGGGCATTTGTTTTTCTTTTCAAATCTTTGCTAACTGTAATTACTCTTCAATGTTGTCTTTTAATATTTTTTAAAAGACATCAATTTACGTAATTTTTTTCCTACTAATTAGACAATGTGAAGTAAAACAGCAGCATAGTGCTTGAATCATACTTGTAAGCTTGGATCGAAGTACTTGAAAAAGAAAAAAAAAAAAGAAACGAAGCAGGTACTTTACGTTGTTCCAAGGGAAGTTCCACTTCAAGTTTCTCCCTATTTTTCTATCTATACTCCCTTATTTTCCTTCCTCTCGTTGTCTACGTTTAATAAACGAACAAATATTCAACAAGATAAAAACACAATGAAAAAATGCTATCGTCATTATTTAAACAAACAATGACACTTAAATTGTCACTGTAATGACAAGTAAACGCATGTCAATAATATCAAATATCTATGAATAATTTATTTTTTCTTAATATTAAATTAAATAATTATAAAAATACTGTTGTTAATATTTTAATAATATTCAACTAGGCCATCATCATCTAGCATCATGACCTGACAATGTTCCAGTTGAAATAATTTCCTTGTCTTGCTCTCATTTAGAGCGTGAAAATTATTTTTTTCCCCTTAATAACTCTTTTTTATTTGGGTTTCTATTGTTTATAATTTATTGAAAAAAAAATACAAACTCCAAACAGTTCACTTGGTTCATGTACAACTCACCAATGCGTGTGGTAACAAAAAATAACTAACATGTGTTATGTTACTCAATATTTTGTCATAAAAAAATATATATATTCTCATGATTTTTTTATTAAAAATTCATAATTATCAACACTATTTTAGTAGACATAAATTTTTGATTAATTTAATTGTTTTTCAAAGCTTAAAAATAATTTTTAAAAATATTTATTTCCTTGTCATGATAGTGAACACACGCCAAGGCTATTCAATATATTTTTTTTCTTATCATCATCATCGATTATTAAATCAATAATAAATTTGAATGGCAAAGAAAAAAAAAAAAATTAAATTAAATTGTAATGGAATAAATGCATTGTATTAATTTGCGTAAATTAAAAATGATTTACATTCAAATTAATTAAATTAATTGTATAATTAAAAGTAAATGAGATGATAAAAATTTATTATCAATTTATTGTAATTATAATAGTGTTGTATAATTAATGTGTTTCAATTTATTTTTGATTAATCAGTGACACAAGACAACTTGTTTGACCCAGTTGAAATTAGTACTGTTGTGTGATTGTTGCTTGTTTGTATTGAATACATAATAACAATCTTTTGATATGAATTTGTGTAAATGTGGATTTGAAGTTTCAATATTGAGCATACTGTTAAATGGATTATATTTTTCTATTTTTATGAATGGAAAGCATTGATGGTACCACCACCATCTGACTGAAGAGTTCATGACTCGTCTTGTTTAATCATAACCACGACAAGAGACTTTTTCTTGCTTTTTTTTTTTCTTTCTTGGCTTATGTACACAAGCAAAGTGTACATAGGTACATGGTGCTTGTTACAGTTTGTCTGCAAATCACTAACCACGGTCTACTACACAATTTTTTTTCGTATAATAGCCAAGATCGTCGACCCTTATAGACTAAATAGAATATTTTTTATTTTCATTTTAGCAAACATATTTCAAACAAGTCTACTAAAATTACAAAACTCAATTTTATATATTTAATTTATTTTTCATAATAATAGAGTCATAATATTTTCAATATTTATATTATATTATTTTTTTACATTTAAAATACAATAAATAATCGCGATTATATTTATCAATAACACAGTTAATCAAAAAAACAATTTAATATATTTTTTATATATTTTTTTTCTATTCACGTTTGAAAAATAAGTATTAAAAAAATTAAAATTAATTGCTGATAGAAATGATAATCGTTATCAAATGTAAATAATATTATTGCATGTTTTTTTTTTTTTTGTCGTGGAAGTTTATAACAATGTCGTTACTTTTTTTTCCAAGATTATTATCAATACAAAGTAAAAAATATTATATAAATATTATAAAGAAAAAAAAAATCCAATCAATCATAAAATAATGTTTATTTAAATTAACGAAAAAATAAATTTGTTTATTTAGCACGTTTGGCTTAACAGATGATAATTAAAAATAAATAATTATAATCAAGAAAATTTTTTGTTGTTGTTTATATTACTATTTTGATAAAGAAGGTGTTGGAAAAAAAAATAATGTGTTGAGAGATTTGTCAGAATGTCTAACAAGCTGATAGGTGTATGAATTTTTTTTACTATTGATTTTTAATTTGGACATTTCAAGGCAAAACATACAATATTTGTTTCATTAGTTAAAAATGCTATAACATGTCTCATAAATATATTATAAATTGTGAATAAAAAAAAAATAATAATAATAAATATGATAAATTATGAGAGAAGAGTATATGTCATCGTCATATCACTTGGAATCTCTTGCTATTATCCAATTGGCTCTTGACTGCTAATTGACAGTCATCCAATGTCTGTACTCAACACTCCTATGTGTTCACATTGTCACAAGTAAATTCTTAAAT